>NW_022258204.1:2477-21210 GCF_009602425.1 Actinia tenebrosa
AAAAAAAACCAACAAAAAAACAATCCGTGTGAATTATTTTAAGAGTTATGGCTTTGTTGATCATTATTCAACATCGTTATCATTCATGTAGGCGATAAAGACCACAGGCGAAAACTGTATATTAAGTAAGCAAAGTAAACATGTGGAGCAATTATTCCACCCATAGGCATACCATGGACGATTAAAGGTAACAAATTATAAATGGGAACATGAAAAACCAATTTCTCTTTATATTCAATAATTTTATCTTTAATTTATAACATTAGTAATCCTATTGTGTCGTAATTTTCTGGAATTATAGTATCTTAATCACTTGGAAAAGGTCCACGTAAACTCGCCAATTCAACTGACGCCTTTTTTCGAGTTTATTAAATTATCTAACACCTTGCTCGAAGGAACTGACACTTCGGCACTTTTTAATAACGAGACTTTCAATTACGGCTACTCACAGTTGGGAAATTTAATTTCTTGCCAACAAATTGGTTGTTTTTTTACCATTTGAAGTGTCTTAGACGGTTGATTGATTGGTTGGTAAGATAGGCAATATCTATATGTCAAGCCATAAGGCGTTTGACAAGAACATGTTGGGCAATAGAAAAGATTTTCGTACAAGCTGCATTTCACCTCAACCCACCAACTGATAGGATTCCTTTCTGCATGAGGTAAATCGATAATTTATGAATTATTTTTTTCTAAAGTTTCTATCATTAGTCTGTTTGCGGTTATTAGCACATCTTTGGGTTATAATTTAGAACGGTTTCAGCTAAGAATTTTTCCTCATTTCTTCGTTTATTCCCGTTTTAATTCGTTTCGATTTTCCCTGTTGAAAATCAACACGCGAACTCAGTAGGATATGCATGCATGTATAGAATAGTGAATATAGTAGTGTTAGAAATAGTGTTTACAAATCTTGCATGAGTCATAAAACTACGAGCTCCACATAATTAGCGTTAGCTCGTTTGTCCTTATATCCAGTCATTTACCCTCGTTTAATGCGTTTGCTAGTTTCGTTTTTATTGTTCCGTATTTCGCGTACGTTCGATGATTTCGTTCGTCCCTCGTCATTTTCTCGCCTGTTTTCGTCCTTTTTGCTCGTTTCGTTTGTTCGTTCGGTTCCACGTCCGTTCGCTAATTCCGTTCTCCGTCTGTCAGTACGTTTCCTACATTGATATATCGACATCCCTCGTTTTCTTGTCTGCTTTCTTAGTATGAGGACTACCCACTGTTTATACACACTACACTTTCGAGAAAAAAAACGAATATTTATATCGCGGCGTTCTAATATACATTAAGCAATTGAATCGACATCTAGATTTTTTATCAATTCTTCCGAGGTTTAACGTTTTCCGTACAATTCAATTTGTAATCATAAGGAATACAGGCGAATAAGAGACAATTTCTTTCGATTATTGTATTTAATAAAAGTGGGCTTCCTCACTGGCTTCCCATGATCCTCACTGGCCTCATTCTTGTACCTTTGCCGACATTTCTGTTTACTTTTTTTTTTTTTTTTAATCTTACTAAGGTTTCAATATAAACGCAAATTACTTCCGTAACTTGTCATGAACTTCGACTATTGCTTTGTTTAAAAATCATTCCAGGATATCTTGACCGATAGGACGATTATTCTTGTAAGATTCACACACAGCAAGTGACAACGCTAAGTGAACTCTCGTTTCAATTCCGAGAGCAAGTCTTCAAACTCAAAATATACTCTTATCCTCTTGGAGAATAAATCATACATTGTGTTATGACTTGAGTTAACTGACTGTAATCTTTATTCYGATTACATATATCTGCCGCTCTGCTCCAAGTAGTGTGCTGTATTGGCTGATGAACTTTGGACCCCAAAAAGAGAGGAGGACAGCTTAGAATTAAGTAAGCTAAAAATGATTTGGAAAATACTTGGTTTATTTTAAATAGTTTTGGTTGTAGTGTGTCGACTGGGAGGCGTGTTTGTGCATAAGGCGCGACCGAAATACATCAGTAGCGAGCTGTTTTTTTCCCTAAACGTCGATATGCAAACAATAGGCTCACTCAACAGCTAAAACCTAGAAAAATCAAAGTTAGTTATATATAGTACTGGTGGGTTATTCCTAGATAGATAAATGTGCAAATGTCTCAAGTTTATCTGTGGACTTCTTTTATGAATTTGAATTCTTGAGCTTTGCATTTATTACATGTTAAAGCAGCAGCTACCTTCACTGACTGACGTGTCTTAACTAACTACTAAACAAGAAAAGGTGTTCAGGCTTAAACATTTGGTTCAAGAAACGTTTCTTTTGGAACGAGTTGGGATTTAATCCCACATTTTCAGAACCTAGATAGCCAATTCAATCTATGCAAGGAACAAAACTTATTCTACTACAGAATTATCTATTCTGTCTGAGAAATTGAGAGAGTTTCAATAGATTTTTTTTGTCTGTAAAACGTGTTGTGTTTTCACGGTCAATGTAGGTTGTATATTTCCCTAATACCAAATGCAATAGCAAACGCAATAATGAAATAACGTGTCTAGAGGAAGCCCTCGGACCTGCAATTATTACGGCCATCATGAATAACCCCAGCTCAAAAGCCTCCCTTTTGAGTAGAGCGAAAGAAATCCATAAGAACATTACTTAAACTGCAGGTCACTCTCTAACTTTAATCTTAAAAACCCTTAACACCATCTTCTTACACCCCAAAATTCAGATCCTCAAATTCAATAACGATTCTTAGTCAAAATTGTGTAAAACAAAAAGCGAAAAAAGTTGGAAATATTTTGGTTTTTGTTCGAAATTGATGTGATAAAGAAAGGTGATTAAGATTATTTATTTCCCAAACAAAAATTCAATACGATATAATGAGACAATTGTTTCGGCTTTATCAGTCAATCTTTCTTGTTTTTTGTTTTCTTCTTCTTTTTTTTCTTTTAAAAAGGTATTAGAAAAAAAATTAGTGTGAACGGAAAGTAGACCATAATAATCTTTTATTTTCTTTGGAAATTTTGGACAGTTTACGTTATATAGTTTTTCATTTAAATAAGAGTCGAAAAATAGAAACCTCATGTCAGTAAACAAAATATTTTTGTTTAGGCAAATTTTAGGCTTTTCTCGGTGAAATGGTTTTAAATTCTGCTAGCTTCAGCTACTATTTTTAACCCGATTACTCTTTGGACGCGAAGGATTTGGAAAGAAATAGGATGTAAAATTCTTACCATTCTCCTCCCCCAAAAGCCTAGCTACCAAGTGAGCAGTTTTACATTACATAGTTCCCATGGTTACCAAAATCAATAGACTTACTTGTCTTTCTCATTGGACCAGACTGCAGTGTGGTTGTACAGGTAATAGGTCAGGTGATTAGGCACCAAGTCCTTGCCGGACACTCGGAGGTCAACTGGGTACCAGTATTGAAATTCTTGACGAAGTTTACTGTTTGAAAGAAAAAGAAGGAATAAAGAAAATAAATTAATAAAAAAAAAACATCTATCTTAGTTTATAGCAAATTGGTTGTCATCGAAATTTCTCTCTCCTTTTTTACCGTGTTTTTCAAACTAAAAAACCTTTTCACTGCTTTTCATAGCTTTTTCTATATCTTTATTTCCTCTAAATATCATTAATTTATAGTTTTTTATATGTTTTTTATCTTCAAGTCAAGAAAAGCACGAAAAATTATGTTAGCCGGAGAAAAAACAACTTCAATTAGATGCATTAGTTTTCGAATTATCAGAAATTAATGCAAAAATAAGGAACTAAAGCCATTATTCTGGTCTCATTTTAACGCTACTATTTTATTGATTAATCATAAAGATTTCTGATATATTGGTTAGGACAAAATTGCGGTTGTAATTTTCGTGCTTAATCATTAGACAGCAATTTTTCATTCAAATTTTGAACACTAAAACACTTTTTTTTACCCATGTGTGTGTGTTGTTAAGCGGTTGAAATTTTTTTTTTTTTTTTTCGATTTACTGGATTCTTGAAAGTCTATATTGTGGTATTTTCAGGTGTTTGTGATTCGAATTATTTTTTTAGACTTCGATGTTAGTCCGAACGTCTATCTAAATTACTTTCTGTAAAACCATTACTGAGGTGATTTATCAGTTGACCTAACAACTTAGACTAGATTTCCTGGACACCATGCTGTCTTCAAAAACCTAAAAGGAACAAATTACTACTAGGGAACCATTTTGAATGAGATTTTCAATGAGTAGTGTTAAGTGTCTTCCGCTTAATCCTTGGCATTAATGACCCAAGAAAGCACTAAAAACCATCATACTTTTTCTAGATAAAATATGAAGGGGAAATTGTTTTCAATAATGAGCAATAATGGCAAAAAGCGCCAAAAACTAGACTTTCGTATGAGTTTTGATCCCAATTTTCGTTTTGGGTTAACACTCAAAACCTTTTTTAAACAGTTAGAAACTGGTGTACTATGATAAAATGGCTGTTTGAAGCGGTATTTTCAATTGCACAAAGATGTTTTGTTGCATTTGTGTTAGAATGTTGCTTTGTTAGGCTGTTTTATAGAAAATATATGGGAAATAAGCAAATGAAGGCCTAAACCTCATTTTCGAATAAAACCCTTGCCTCGGGTTAACACTTTGATTCCACTTTCATCGGTCATCTCCACTTCCAAACAAGTTAATCTTTCTGAATAAAAAGATTTTAACCTTGTACAACAGCTTTTCTTCAAGAAAATAGTTTTTTGGCGCTCACTGCTTGAATACGAAAAGAATTCTCTCTTAATGTCAAACGACAATCCCTCGCATGCGCAGCAATAATAAGAACTTTTTTCTAAAGTACAAAATATAAGAAGTTGTTTTATTATATAATTACCAATGAAATATCTATTTTTCTCTATTTCGAAAAATTGATATCTTCACACGTGAAAATAACATGTTATTTTCACGTGTGAAGATAACACCATTGCGATGGCTATTCAAAAATAATCGGAAAGAATTGCCTGAAAAAGCCAAAACATACTTCATTGATAATTATATAATAAACAGAATATTACATGGGCGCTTGGAGATACGAAATTTATCTTCTCGTGTTGAAAATCTCTCACTCGTTCGCTGCGCTCACTCGTGAGAGATCTTTTCAACACTCGAAGATAAATTTCGTATCTCCAAGCGCCCATGTAATATCCTCTATATATTTAATCGTATACCTTGTTGTTTTGTCATTGGGTGATTTGGAAGCAAAACCATTTCAATGTTCCAAAATTCTCGTATCATGTACATAAGGATYTCTATTTTGATAGCCTAGTAAGTAGAATAACTAGCACATTTTTCGAGCAACAAACCTTCGCGTGTCTAATTTGAAAGAATTCATAAACTATTGCTTTTATTGATTCAATTAAATTATCAAGAAGGTACCAAGCTCAAAAAAAAAAAAAAAAAAGACGTGTAAAAACGTGCTTGAATGATTTTCGCAATTATTGTCTGATAAAAGTGTTGGGACGTGTTTTGAATTATTCATATGATTAGAGTTTGGTATTGCTAAGTTTAAAAAACGTTTTTCGGTCATTCATATATTTATATATATATTCTTTGCGCATAAATCTTGATTTCGTGTTTGGAAAGTGAAACAATTTAACGATTTTCTAAAAAATTAAACACATCAATAACTAATGATATATCAATCAAAGTAATAAAAAAACTTTCAAATCCAAAAGAGTGAGTCACTAATTTATCCTAGAAAATGGGAGTGAAAAGCTACGAACTGCGTTTCCCTGTTCGTTTTAATCTTATCCTCTCATTAATCAAATTTCAAATTTAGAAAACTAGTAAAAACCCTTAATATTTCGATAAATTCGACTTTCTTAAAAGAAAGTTCGTTACTATAAAATTACCCTAAAATTTTTTACTTGATTGGTATGGTAGTAAAGCTACAGAGATCTAAATTTATCGCAGGAAACCAATTTAGGATATAACTATTTAATTCTAATCCGAAGCTTTAAATCCAATTTAAGTTAGGAACAATCGGATGTTAATATTCTCTTGATTAACAATAGAATCTTTTTTGTTCTGTTTTTGATTGGTCAAGGTTATAGCATAATTTCTGAAACCATGCCAAAATGAATATTTCTTATATGAATGGTATAATCGTGCAACTTTCCAAAAAGTGTCTGTTCAAAGACCACTTCAGTAGTCTACGGAAATATATTTTTAAATATTTGGTAAGTCTTTAGTCCTATTTTCACTATATTTCAAAATATGTACGACTTTAGTTTTTCTTTCCGGAACATTTTAACAAATATTTTTTATCATTTTACAATTTTTTGTGTGTGCAATTTTAGTAAATTAGTATTATTTGTTTTGTCAATCGATTTAAAGAAAGAAAATCCTAAAACATTCATCTAAAAAAATGTATTCTTAAAATATCACTTTAGATTAACTGGTGTAAATCCTTCAAGATGGAAGGCACAAAAGGTTTTTAAGTATTTTTTTCTCATTTCTTGAATTTTAATTTGTATTTCTCGGGCAGAACGTTGTCCGTTTTGCGACTCAAACTCGCTACTTTTTTCTTTCCTAGCTATTTTTCGCGTTTTGAAGTATTGAATTTAAGGATTGCGGATTAAACGCGTAGATTTGATAAAACATGACATATATCAGCTATAACTAAGCATTCTCTATAATCCCTCAAGTAAATAAATGTTTTTTTCAAGGCCTGAAGGAGATATTTCAAACCAAATTTTCGTTAAAAAACGAGGCAAATAAGAGGCTTGTAAAGTTTTTTAATGAAATGATCTGGAATTTRTCCACAATTCCTGGAAATTTGAGGACTTACCTAAAAGATTTAATCTTTCGAATAAATATGCATTAGTTTTGAAAATTCCAGTTTTATTCTAACAAGAAAAGTAAATCTAAATTTATAAAGATAATCCATCTAATAGTTACCAAGTTCGGCACGTTTTCCACGTTTCACTCAAGGCGTCGAACTTTCAACAAACAAAGCCTTTTTTATTTATACGATTCTTTTAGTCTGTAATTACCCCTTGTTATCCATAGTTGTTTTGTTTTTATCACTTTTTGAATATATTAGTATATATTCAGACGACGTTTAATAAAGATCTCCTTAGTAAAGTATTTCTCCACTGCAGTAACATTTGAAAACAATTTTGTTTTTGTATTTTTAACTAAACGGAACTTAGTTCTTTCTACCCTACACAGTTGTTTATTATAATTATTATCTTAATGTTGAAATTGTTGTCTTTGTTTTAAGAAAAGACGTGAAGAAGGAGAAAAAGAAAGAGACACACGACATACAAAATCCTGCTTTTAATGATTATGTTTACTCCTTTTGCAAGTGTTAGTTTTCCAACTCTTGTTTTGGTTTTAAAGAAATAACGACATAAAAACAAAAAGCACAGAATAAGTAATTTGGCTTATTGCATTTATTAACACATTGAATACAAAACAAGCGATAAATGTTTGGCGTGTGTAGGGACTCGAATGTGAAGTCAAAGTAACCAAGCGGTAGCTTCAAAAAGGCAATGTCCAAAGTCCAAAGAAAAAATATGATTCAAACCACTCAAAGGCTTACCGTATTTACTTCGTCACATCGTATAGATGTATGTTATTTACCGGCCAGAAGGTCCGGATAGAGAAAAACTGTACCCATTTATTTTTTCCCGTATTGTTTTTATACTTGTTTTTGTAATCTTTTTGTTTTGTTGTTTAGCGCGAAAGGATAACAGACCACGAGTGCGCGCGGGCAGATACCGCCCGCTCAAACAGCCAATCAGAAGGCACGATTTTTTAGAATACCGGACCGGAAAAAAATAAAAACTTTTATCTATCTTTGTTCTGTTCAATACGATAGACTTTATGCAATTTCTATGCTAGCTGTTGCATAATTACTTCTCAAATATCTTGTAAGAAAAGGAAAAACTGAATAAATCAAATCCGTAAATCTTTCTTTTTTCGATGAATATTTAGACATTGTACCAAGAATATTTTATAGATTTTTCGATTCATCTTTCTTTGAACTTATAGRAAAAAAAAATGTAAAAGGTTTTCGGGTTATTTTTGAACAAAAATCTTTGAGAAAAATCTCGAAGAAATAGGCTGATCACGTCTTTTAAATTTCGGTTTGTAAAATTATTATTATTATATTATATTAATATTATTATTATTATTAGTCGCACAATAGGCCTTTTCTGAGTTCGATAAAAAGGACTAATGCATATTGTTGTGTAGCTTTGGTACAAACATCATGATAAGCAAAAGATGTTGGTCCCGAAGCTAGACCAGAATGCACCATGTTCGCCATCTCAGAAAAGGTTTTTACAATTATTATTTTAAAATCTATCAGAAAAGGTGTTTTGAAAACCAGAGCCGCCATTGGTCAACGCACAATCGTGAACCTCTCTCTCTACATACAGCTATTTTTAAAAAGGTTGAATACGAATACTGCATACTGAATAGTGCATTCCAAGACGGAAGGGTTTTGTGGGTCATAGTGACATTGTCTAAAGAAGGATTAATAATAATTATTATTCTATTTTTAGTGTATTCCATCTGAGTTAATTGCTGTATAATTACTTTTTATTTCAAATAAACGAGACCTATGCAAAATGCCCTTTGGTCTAGGAATGCAATATTCAGAATTCAAATGCGCACCTACCAAGCAGATCGTTTATCTATGAGATCAAGAATAATAAAACAATCTGCAAATCAGTTCTCTAGCAGAAAAATGTAAAGTCGCAAACAGCTGTTGGCTCGGCCTATCCCAGTGTGAAAACATCGAATTGTTATGCAGATAATGCTAGAAAATTCAGACGTTATCAAGGCGCAGACAAGTGAAAGATGTCTAATGAATGTGGAAAGCCGATAGGAATATAATGAAGCGACACCACAGATCTTTGAAATTTAATTATTTTTATCTTAAAAAAACAACAACAGATAATCATGTTTCTAAAGCCTGATGTTCGACAAGCGTTCAGTCATCCTCCTCTTCCAAATTTGGCGCGTTTTTCCCCCTTCTTCTTGTTTTTAATATGATTATAAGTTAGATCCCTCTCCCTTTTCCCCGCTCATCTGAAATCCAAGAACGAAGAAGGTAACTCTTTAATACCTATCTATTGTAGCAAAATATGCTGCAAGTTTGATTTACGTGTAAAACATATGAAAATCTGAAAACGTCCTCGCGCTCCCGACCTAGCTTAATTACTAAATCAGTAATCTTTTTCGTCTACTAAACAAACTTTATTGTTCTATTTAGAGACTTCAAAATAGAAAAATATGAGCTAGGTATTCAACTTAATAAGATTTAATCTAGAAGAATAGATATATTAAACTTTAGAATCAGACGATTTAAATTATCRTATTCTTTTAACCCTTCATTAACTCGAGGACAAAAAGCAGATGAAGAAATAAGAAGAAAAGTTATAGTGAAGTACGATAAGAATGGCTTCAAAAGGGATAAAGAGAGCTACCCGTAATATATGATTAAAAAAATAGGGAGCTAAGTCAAAGAAAGAGAGGCTTTTTTAGATGCTTAATTAATCAAATGAATCATCTTCCAGCTGTTAGAAACAAGAGCCAAGTTTGCTTGCTAATGTATTACAAAGAATCCCATACTGAGGAAAATATAAACGGGGCACGAAAGGCATGAGAAAAGGTTGAATTGAATTTGAAGTAGTCAAAGAGTCCTTGAAAGCTCTTCCTCATAGCAAAAATAAAAAATATTAAAATTCAATTTAAAACTAAAAATTTGAAATTAATTTTGAAATGAAAGATAATTTTTTCCTTCGATTAACAAGGCCCACATTTGATAATAAAACGGTGTCAATATAGCTTAGTTTACACAACGATTAAAGCTCAAGCCAATATTTATTTACTCTTTCACTTTTTTCCTTCGTCAGGATTCACAGATTAACAAACAGTTGTTTGATTTTGCGGAAAAACRGCCAATCTGACAAGTGTTTTTTATAAATAGAACCAGTCTCATGGAGCGAGCGATTGATAATATCGTACGCAGGAAAAATTTTCCGCAAAAAGCGATAATACCACCCGTAGAAAAAGTCGAGGAGTGCTTCCGGCTTTATAAACCCAGAGAAAAAGAATATGAAAATAAATAAAAGTCGAGGAGTTACTGGCTTGTTCTTTGAGACACTCGAATTGAGCTGGGAAATTTTTAAAAAGTCTGATTAAACACAACCTAAACCGTAAGTAGATACTATATATTTTTTTTAAATCAAAAAATCACGATTATAACGAAGAGTTATTCCGCCAGAGGTGTTATGTTTGACCGAAGTGACAGAAACCATAAAACCGGGGGGAAAATTCAAAAAATAAAGGTAGCTTGCTTCGTTTGTTTTTCTTTTCAAAATTTTTTTTGTAGTAAGGAAACGATTAGGGAATTATTCGGATAACAAACAGAAATGAAAACAGAAAAGAGAAAGAAAAAAAGAGAAAGAAAGAAAAAAGAAGAAGAAAAGGGCAAAGGACAGAAAGAAAAACAGGAAAGAAAGAGAAAAAAATTAGAGAGGAAGTAGGAAGATTTGTTCACCTTCCGAAATTTTTCGCTCACTAATTTATACGAACGAGCAATATCATTCTCTGATTCAACACTTGAATGGCTTCGTTCCTCTCTGATTATATCTTGATTATATCTTGATTATATCTTGATTATATCTTGAAATATCTTGATTAGTGATACAGGCCGGGTTATGAAAGAAAGAGTGACGTCAGTAGGAGCTTATGCTTGGCTATTTGTAACGGATGATCTTATTAGAGTAGCTAGAGGATGGGCATCGGTGTCGCGCAGTCGAGTGGATGGCTTGTCTACAGCGACGAGAGGCTAGTATTTAAGCTTTATGTACACACTTACAGCAAGTAAGTCCAACTTTCTTTTAATTCTCTCAATAACTCTTAATAACCGTTAAAAGAAAACTTGCGCACTTATTCACCGAATACCGAATATCAGACATTTTCAATTCGTTATAATCTCCTTTGAATATAAAAAATAAAAGAATCGATCTAAGAATGCCGCCGTTAAGTTTAATGTTTTTGTGATCCAAAAAGAGCAAATATCAAGTTTTTATCTCGGCACTTTTATATTTCGGAAACAAACGGCTATAATGAAGGTTAGATTAAACATTTGTGCTAAGAGTTACAATTGATTTAAATTTATAAATGATGGGTATAATTGATTATAGATGTCATAATGAAAACTGGTACGTTTCGAAATCACATACTGCGTCGTTTAAGGTCTTTTCTTTCTTTTCCATATTGGCTGACGCTGGTAACCATCAATGAAATCACCTTTTGTCAAAGAGTTTTCTTAATCGCCTTAGGAATATCTACAATCTTGAGTCAGGGTCGATAGGCTGCTATTCGTGCACACACAAGAGTCGTTCCTTTGTGATAGAAACGTCAGTCGGACGCTTTTAAAAATTCTTAAATCGAAAACTCTTTTTAGCGCTTTTAATCTCAAAAGATGGCTTTCCTGCTTCATACGTTGATTCGATAAATCTCAGCTATTGTGCATTTTATGGCGAGTTAAATCAAGGCCGCCAGCAAGATGGAAATAAAGCGAAGGGTGGATGATAAATTTGCAGCCGGTAAGATGCGCACTTACCGCGCCTATTACCAGCGCAAAACCATCCTCACTCCACTCCTACTTGAGTGGTTTTTGTTCGCATGAAACGAGCGATTCATCTGTATATAACTCTAGATTCAACTCCTGTTGATTTTCGTCATGAATGCATGCGCTTTTTAATGAGCAGCGAGGGGGGATACGACTGGGCATTCGAAGTCGTTTTCGAAAACATCTGTCCACAGATGCGCGCTTTCGCGAGGCTAAATATAAGCCATTTGTCTATTTACCTTCCTCAATCATTGCTTGATCTTAAGAACAACTGGAGCTGAATCTACAGATTATAGAAAAGCCGACCAAAATATTAAGCTGCGGGGAATCTATGATCTAAATTTTAACCTCCTGGGTTGCCATCAAACTTTTTATAAACAATTTACTTACCCCTAGCACCCCCCCCCCCCTAACCACCTGCTATCAAGAGATTCAGTTTAGTTACTCGCTCATTCCCTCTTCGTTATTAGAAATTTTTCATCACTCAAAAATTCAAACATTTAACACCTGAGTAAATGATTAACATAAAGGAGCTTGCTTCGTTAAATTTACAGACCTACATATTGTAAATGATTTTCCATTTAACAAAAAATTCAGCATTTTAGTATCAACTTTGTTCATAAACACATATAGCTTAATTTTTTTTCTTGGGAATATAGAATGCAAGGGTGGCACTAATTTCGCCATTGTGGTCTCTATTTTAGTCGCAATGTCCTATATACGCTATTTTTTTTTAGCATGATCTATAAAAATACTTAATTGTAGACTTGGTAACATGATTTCTGCTATTGATTCTACAGAAGACTTCCTTAGATACTCCCTTTTCAAAATATTATCTTGTTATCTTCCTGTGCTTTCATTTCTCGTCAATTTATTATTTTTTAAGTATATTCAAAAGATCGTTCAATATTTGGTGTTTAACAAATGAATAATCATGTTTGCCTTATTTATTATTATTTATTTATTTTATTGTAGGATATCATTATAGCTCTTTTTTTCTTTATATATATATATATACGTTTAACAAAACCCCCTAACACTATATATCGTTTTAAAGGTCGTATAACAAAGATTTCGAAAATAATATTCTTTGAAAGCGATTTTCTAATTTGAAACAATGCCGAGCCTTAAACACAAATCGGGCACGTTCCGTAGAGGTAAATTAATGGAAATAGCGTTATTGCGTATAGCCAGAAGAACTTCACTATGTGAAGAAGGAAAACATAATCTACAAAAGAGTGTGAGCGGTTTTTGATATTTTGAGTATTTTGTCTTTTATGCGTAAAACATCAACCGACATTGAAATTTTTCGAGGTTCCAATTTTGAAATTCAATAACTTTTTAAAGAAGCAAAATTTCAAAAAACGTTCACACTCTTTTGTTGTTTAATTTATCTTTTGCTTATTCACATAGTGAAAGTAATTACACTATTATTATTATACTATTATCAATTCATTTTCTTTAATTATTATTTGAATTTCTACGGCACTAAAACAATATGACTTTAAAGACATATATTTTTCAAGAGGTATAGTGTTAGGGACTCGAACGATAACGCAAAGCAAACAAACCACTTAAAGCGATAGACAAGGTGAAACCAAAAGTGCCGATTCTTATCCTACACTTGATGGCGACCGCGCTAAAAAAAAAATATGAAAAATCCAAAATTTCAAACATTTAGCGGAAAATCTAAATAAAGAAAACTCAAAGTTGGGGTTCCTGTGTCCTAGTACGTGATGAAAGACCAATTTTCCTACGCATGCTCAAGCTCTACTAATGAATGGTATYATTTTTTTGTTCCGAACAGGATGTTAGAGATAATAGTCATTGTGGTCTTTGAGACTTAAACGAAGAACTTGACCGCAGTTTCAGTGCTCCAAGAAAATCGAGGACCGGCCAAAAGTGTTTACATTAGCGCATCATTAGAACCGACGACTCAAGAGCCGAGTTTAAAAACGTCAGGGCTAGTACTAACACAGTAGTACTTCGGCCGGGTGAAAATCAAGTAGGCATTAAAAAACGATCAGCGAAGAGCAAGCAGTATCTATTCGATTGGTGCAGCTGTATTTTCGCGGCAAATTTTTTTTAGTCAAAGTGGTTTAGAAGGATGGAGAATAATACGAGCAAAATTGAAGAGACAGACGAAATGGAAGAAGACCATGACGAGTCTGCTAAAGGATTTGAGGCAGTTGTTGATACTTTTCCAATCATTCTTGCCGTCTTTATTATCATCGCTAACAGTTTGGGTCTAGTTTTGTTCGCGAGAAATCGACGGTTAAGAACCATCACCAACACATTCCTGGTGAGTTTGGCGATTTCCGACTTGCTGACGGGTTTGTTTGGCATCCCTTTTTATCTGATCTGCTCTGCCGTTACTCAGCAAGACTATTGCCGTACAGCTATGCTCTGTTGGCGATTTACAAGTACATCAACTGTGTTACACCTGTTAGCAGTGACGCTGGATCGTTACGCCGCCATTGTCCATGCAATACGGTACCATACGATAGTCACTCGCACCGTGGCCAAAACAACCATCTTGATGATCTGGCTTACTTCGTTCTTCGTCTCGCTTATTCAACTTTCCTGGCAGCCTAACGACGAAGAGCTTTCAGAGATGTCAGATGAAGAAATGGAACAAGCCTGGGAAACATATAAGCGCAAAACATCTATCTACCTCGTCAGCACGTTGCTAATATTCTTCCTTCTACCGCTGATGGTCATGGTATATTCGTACGTTCGTATTATAATCATCGTGCGATACCACGAAAAACAGATGAAGAAACACAACATGCCTTCTACACGTGGCGTCGGTGAACCACTGCAGAAAAAGAACAGCTCCTTCAACATTCAGGCCCAATGGAAATCAGCCATCGTTTTCTTGGTCATGATCTTGGTTTATGTTATTTGCTGGCTGCCATTTTTTCTTTATAGTCTGCGAGAACAACTAGATCTGTTCCGTTTGCCACACTGGGCTGAGTACGTCTTCTTCTACTACCCAAGATTTGTGACGTCCTTGTCCAATCCACTGTTCTATATCATTGGCAAGCACGACTTCCGAAAAGCTCTCTGCCCGAAGAAACAGAACCACAACGGGACACAGATGACATCTTTGATTGGTCGTGGGGAGCAAAGGTGATAAAAGATGCCCGCCTTTGGTTGTAATGATCCGTAATTCAACCCTAAAGTAATACACTAACAAAAACTGAAGACCGAAATATTTCTAGCTTATCCGCTAACCTTTATCTCGTGGAAATGAAGAAAATAATAGGAAAAAAGGGAAGAATAAAACATACAAGAGAGCAAAACATCGGAATAGATTAGATGGAACTAAAAGAAACAAAAATTACAATCGTACTTATACATATGTACTCAAATGTATGATCGAAATTAACTCGGTTATAGTCTTAGTAACACTCATCAATCGAAACAGGATACAAACGCTGAAAATTGTAAATAACATTTGGAATTAAAGTGAACATCAACACAAAACGGTTTTACACAAACTCGTTCACGCCAAAATATGTACATATAAAATTAGCGTTGTGTATACCACAACCACAGCAATGACTACAGCTTTGCGTTGTTTGAAAGGGAAAACGACAAAAGAATTTATTGTAGTTGATTAAAGTTATCATCGCTACTAAGAAACGATTTCACTGAAACTATACAAAAAAATGTAAATAAGATAAATGAATAAAGTCTCGAATAAAAAGGGCTAATAACCAGCTGACTGCTTGAAGCTATTTGACGCATTTATTATTCACATCAAAGTCTAGTTTTTTTAAGAATTTTGGATGCTTAACAACCGTGGTAAATAGTTAGACTATTTTTAACTTCAGCACAGCACTTATACATCACTTGAAGATTAAAGACCGCGTAAATTCGGAGACCGAAATTTGTTGCGCTCGTTAATTTGGTCGAATTTGAGGTGATTTTACTGCACGATAGCAACGACACTTGCAATTTAAAAATCGCATTATATTGTGTATTTATGATTAAAATAAAGAACTCTTGCTTGACGTCTATTGGTAGAGCGCTTTCTGTTTCCTCCGGGGTCAACGAGCCTAAATGGTGTGTTTTTATCCATGACTTAGTACTTAATAACAAAGCATCTTCTATCTTTGACGTAGATAAGAAAAAAGAGAATTTCATAAATCAAAAAATTTGAATCACGGACCAAAATCACCCCCCCTCRAGTTTTTTATGCCTACTAGAATTAAGACCAATTAAAGGGTTTTTTTAGGCGTATGCGGAGAAAATACTCAAAGATCGCGGACTTAAAGGGCAGTATAAATACCCAAATACATGCAAATACAAACCAAATAGAACTACAAAATGGTTTCCTTATTTTGAAATAATTTTGAACAAATGTTACATATTTTAACAAACATATTTTTTCTAAAAACCGGGATATTTTGGGCGAATATTTAAAGAAAATGCCAGTTGGCGAAAAAGGCGTAATTATCGTAGTCTAATGACTGTAATATTACAATTAAAATCAAGAAGAATTCATTTTACAGATATTTATACAAATACAATATATTTTTCGGAAGCCTATTCAATGTTGAATGAAAATATTTTCAACAACAACAAAAAAATTTCAATCGCTGATTTCTTCTGTAAAATCTGGGATTAAAAAGAAGTTGGAGTTTGAAGAAATGAATTATAGGTTATATGCAATATTTCCGATAAACGGCCGTCGGAAATACTAAATCATCATTGTAAGTGAAATGGTCCTCAAGAAATTTGAAACAACGATGGAAATCTTTAACAGATGGCCTAAATAAATAGGTAAAAAATTAATTATAGAAGTAGGAAAAATTGTCATTGCTAAAAATTTTACAAAAGAAGCTTGCAAAGATATTTTTAATCCTATAGAATCCCAGATGTTGCCAGCACAAGCCGGTTTATACTGCAGCAGCTGTTAGGCCATTTAAATTTTAGAGATCTCGTAGTTTTACAGTATAAAGGTCTTAAGACTAGAAATATATCCTGGCCTTTTATGTCTAATCATGGTAGAATGATGCAGCGTCCAACTTTGTGAGAAAGAACGTTATTAAAATTTAGATTCAACATTCTTGTTATTATATAATTTAAAGCTCGTTTATCTGTGTCAGTATACCTTGTGAATAAGTTTCAAAATACAGGTGCAAGAAAATTATTTAAATTAATGGCTCCCCTTTCAAGGGTTTTATTCTTTTTATTTACACTTTTTATATTCAAAAAAATATTTTTAAACTTTAAGACAAATACCATCATGATTTGACTGCGCTGTGTTAATTTCCTACTCAATTCTTGATTATTTTACGCTTTTTTCTTCTCTATTAAATGCTTTTCTGAATTAAATTATTGCTCTTGTTCTTAATTTCTTCATATTCTTTAATCTTCTTTATTGCTAAATTTTTTTGATTATTTTTCCTAACATTTTTCATCTTTCCTGTATTCCTTTTTTCTTCCCTAATTTCGTTTTTTTAATGTATATTTTCGACTCTTTGGAATAAATTTTTGTTCTCTTTTATTGTTACTCCTTTTTTCTACATTACTCATTTCCCTCGCCTTTTTTACATATATTTCTTATGATCATATTTTTTCTCTCTCATCTCCATCTTTACCCCAGTTTTTTTTTCTTTTTGCTTCTTTTACTTGACAGCCCCATTTATTTTCAAGCTTCTACAAAGAAATGAAAATCCCTATTGCGAAAACTGAAATGTATACTCATAGAAATACCTCTCCGACCCTCTGTGAGCAACATTAAATCAACGAATACATAGCTGGAGGTGAGATGCTTCCCTAAACATCGACATTAATCAAAAACTTGGAGAGTGTTAACGCTTCCATCTACATCAGTCAAAACACTGTGAAATTCCCACGCAAAAAAAAAGAAGTTGTTATTCTACCTACCTAAAGCAGAATTAAATACTATAGGGAAATGACAATGAGTTCTTAAAAACGGCTAAACATTTTCCTAAAATCCATTTTTGTTTGCCATATGTTATGTAATGAATTCTAGAGGTAAGCGTTGGCAATTCGTAATTAATTGACACATAAGGAAATTTTTTTTTTTAAACTTGAAAAGCACAACCGCTTACATTAGACGTCTAATGATGCTCCTCTCATTCACTAGGCAAAATTTAGCACGTATATTCAAAATTAGTGGAAAAAGTTGAAATAAAAACGAAAAAAACAAATATTTGACTTAGCACTCGAATGGTTTTCTGTTGACGATTTAATGGGTTCACACTTCAGTTTTGGCCCTTAAAATTAAATCACACCAAAGGCTTTAACTTGATTTGTGAATATCAAAGAAATGAATATAAAAAATATAATTTCTGACGAAACCGCAGCAAAACATTCTCGATAACAATTTTATCAACTGCATTAAAATGTCTTTTAGTGAAATAAACACAAGGCTAGGGAGGTTTGGGACAATTGTGCATATTGTTGGCTCCCCCCCCCCCCCAAAAGCAGTTAAATAGGCTTTCCGCATTTAATTCTAACAAAAATAAATAGCCTTATCGCCGCCAATCAATATTTACGTGGGTCACTTCTTTTGGATTATAGCCCCACACCTAACTTTATTAGCTTTCGATTTGAATAACAAAATCAACGTTAACTCTTTTTGGGGCGTTGGATAACCAATCACTGCAGTGCATGCTACTGCTCAAATTCCATTCATAAACTATAGCTTTGTATTCCTAACATTTGACTGGGTTTTGAACCAAAAACATGGCGAATAATACGCACTCTACTGCACTTTATAGGCTTTCCATTCATAGCCTGAACACTTTACTGGGTTGCGATTAAAAAACGCGCACTTTTTACTGGCTTTAGAATTTATTAAAAAGCTCTAGCAAAAAGGTCAAAGAAAATTTGATGTGTTGAAGGGTCGGGTGTTTTTTAATAATCTTAAGCATGTTTAATTACCGATATCTTGATGATTCCAGTTTAAAGGTCAATATTAAAAGCGGGAAAAACTGGCTTAAGACTGACCTCATTGAAATGGAAAATATTGTGTGTTACTCGACACAAGGAAAACGAGGAATCATTCTTGGAGAAAACACTGGTGTTTGACAACAGCAGCAAAAATAGTAGCAACAACAACAGTAAAACACCAGCAAAAACAACAATAACAGCAGCAACAATAACAACAATAA
>NW_022258204.1:33233-52613 GCF_009602425.1 Actinia tenebrosa
GGGGGGGGGAAGGTTGGAATTTCCAAGGGGTGGGGAGGGTCTGACTAGGGCATATTTAGTGGGTCTTTATGAAACTTTCCGTAGGGGTATGGAGTATGGCTAACATCTGGACTACATATTGTATGGGGGAAAAAAGGATTGAAGCTATGTGCTTATACCTCTCCACTTTGCCTGTCATGATCCATACATGGCTGTCCATCTTTAGGTGAGTATATAGTGTACCTAAACAAATAGATTCATCACATCTAGTGAGCTGATCATTTACTGGAAAAGACAAAACACTCAGGATAGACCAAGAATTAATGGGCAATGTCCATACACCTTTTCCAGATTCCCTTGAAAGACTATAAAACTATGGATAAATTTGAGGTTGAGCTAGGCATCTCAATTTGGAGCCTTTCTTTACGTCACACCTCTAACCTCTTTGTGCTCATTGCAAATAAGGCCTAAGAGCCTTTCCTTTAAGCCACTTGTAATTTGAGCTTCTGATCAGGTTATTGCTGGTTTTCACATGACGTCATCAAAACATCAAAATCTAAACTGTAGATCGTATAAAGACATTTCTCAAGTATGTTTTAGAAGTCAGTGTTATAAGACACAAGAAAAAATCTCGAGTCATTTCGATGTTTGGTTCCCGAGTTATGAAGGTTGAGTTTGTGTCACGCAATACCGTCACGTCTTTCTAAATAGCGATGAAAATATTAAAATAATTTACTTTAGTTGAAAGATTTTCCCTTAGACACGTTTAAAATATTTATTTAAAGTATGTGTAAGTGAAAAATAGTCAAACATATTAAATATTCCATCATTTTAAGCCTTTAGAATTTCGTCCGCCATGATAGTGTACCAACTTGGAACACCAAGATGGCCGCTCCATACATTTTAACCAAAAATTGCGTCATGTTTACTCGCCTATAGTTCCGCAACGAAATGCTTTACAGCCTTAAAATTTAACCAGTATATGTAGTTTGGAACGCTTTACAAGAATATAAGACTTTTATTTCATTGTAATGCGAATTTACGCTTTTGAAATTCATGATGACATAGGTGAAAACCAAGAATAGTGGTTGAGTTGACCCCATTGTTCATCTGGGCACAGTCACATCAATACTTTTAGCATAAAATTACTGTGCTCTGTTTGTCACTACCAACCTCTTTCCAAACTTGACCTTGCCTTTCTCCTTAAGAGTCCAAAAGTGCCATCTCACAAATGAATCATAATAGGGATTAACATCAGTTGTGATGAAAGAACGCCTCCAGTCAACCTACAATATTAAAAGAGGAAATTGCTTCAGTTGGTATCAATCTGATGAACACTATTCACAAGGGTGCAGGGTTCAAACACTGCACTTTATGCACAATCTTCAATGGACACTTCTACTCAATACTCTGCATTCAGCTGGTAAAATTTCCAAAAGAGAAAGGAAAAGATATCAACTGAGAGCAACCTCTCTGATTCAGCTCACACATACAGTAGTACTAACTGCTATTTAAAAAAAGCTCCTCTCACAATCATTATCCCACTATATAAAGGGGAAAACTAATATCCAGTTGTTGGTCTCAATACATGTGACATTCAAGACATCTAGCTCATGTTTACAATGTACCAATACAAGTAACTCTTGAAAGAAAAGACTGAAATATCTCTCTGCTAAAGGGTTTTTTACTTGAAAAGCTAGAAATGTTTTAGAGTAGAACATTTTTTGAGAGCTCTTACCTTCAAGCCCATAGACTGCAGGTCAGACTTTGCAAGTGGTGGAAAATACTCTAGCCAATGGTCTGTGTTAGCAAACCTAACAAAATAGAAAATACACTTGTGAGCAAGTTACTCAAGATGCTGCCTTTAGGGACATTTTCTGTTTGTAATTCAGGCTTTATTTTGATTTAAAATAGACTTAAAAATTAAAAACTTTGGTCAGAAAATTTAGGATTTTTAAGAACTGCACAATACAGTGATATCTCTATAAAGTGGACCCCCTATTTAATAGAAAGCTGCATGTGCCGAATTTTTTTTTCTTCACAATATTTTACAGTCTGTAAATCAAACCTCTATTCAGCATGCACCTCATTAATTAGACACCAGTCAAGGTCCTGAAGGTGTCCACTTAATACAGGTATTACGCTGTACAGTACTTGTGTGTGATGCATACTTAGGGATCTCACTGTCTGTTAGTCCAAGTGATTTCATGATTTGCCATTGATAAACAGCACCACCAGTCTTAGCAGCCACTTTACTCTTTAACTACAAAAAATAAATAACACAAGAATAATTATGTGAGATGGAATGATATGTATTGAATGTGCCTTCCACTAGAGTTCAGTCCATTCCCAAACTCATGCTGATGCTGTAAAAGCACCAGGTCATAAGTTCACTAGTCTGTCAATAACCTTTCAGACATAAGCTAACACACCTCTGGGAAACGCATCTTATGTTCATAGTGTTGTTTCTTAGAAAATGAGAAAATGAACTCATGACTTATTGTCACTGTACCTGTACAGAACTTGTTTCACTCTTGTCCACCTCAGGAAATTTAGGAGGGTTTCCAAATTCCTGTATTTCTCTCTTTAACTTGTCAGCACAAGCCTATGAGACACAATTAGGAAAATAATTCTTAGTCAACAATGGTGACAGCATATAACATAATGTGAGAGTCATATCATACCTTGATTGGCATTCCAGTACAGTGAAAAGCAAATGGAAACAAGGTCTTCTTTCCTTTCAACCYGTTGTAGCCAGATGCAAACTAAAAATGATAATAGCATTATTAATAGAGTCAGCACAAACATCTTTACTTGAAAAACAAAATCTTGTACAATAAAGAAACAAGATAGAAGACTCACCTCAGCCTAAATTGTGATTTATCATGTGGAGAAATGAAAGAAAACTTTATAATTACACAAATTAAATATATGTGGTAAATATTTATGGTAGACTTGCTAAAATGCTAAATCCATTCTATCCCATCCTATACCATACAAACCTATCTGTTCATGCAATCCCATCCCATTCATTCATTCATCACTTTATCTATCCTTTCAACTACCAAACAGCAATGCATTATTCCATCCATCTATTCATCCACCAACCAGACATCCATCTGATCAATTCATCCATTGTTTCCATCTGTTCATCCACTTACCACCCCATGCACCCATCCATCCATCCTATCCAATGATCCATCTATCCCATCTACTTACCTACCCATCCATTCATTCATCCCATCCATCTCACCCACCCCTCCATCCATCCCATCCAACAATCCATCTACTTACCCACCCACCCCTCCATCCATCCCATCCATTCCATCCAACAATCCATCTACTTACCCACCCACCACTCCATCCATTCCATCCAACAATCCATCTACTTACCTACCCACCCACCCCTCCATCCATCCCATCCAACAATCCATTCCCTCCATACACTTTCCATCCAACAGCTTCCACCCCACAATCTATACCACCCATCCATCAATCCACTAATCCAATGATCCATGTACCCCCTCAGTACTATTCTAAACATCTATTTCCTTCCATCAAGTCAATCAATTAAATTATCCTTAATCCTCAAAATATAACAGAATGATTGAACTTCATACACACCTTGGATAAGGAAAATGTATGACCAAGATGCAATTTTCCATTCATATATGGGTAAGGAAATGTGCAAAAGAACTTGTCTTTCCTAAACAAATATAATATATATCATTAAATTTACTCATAGTTAATATTAACTATGATTTACTGCACTGTTGAAGAAACAGAAAAACACACGTATTGGCTGCAGCTATTAAAGCATGCAGGTGTCGATGGCAGAACACGAGAAAAGTACTTTTGCAAAGAGCTTTATATGTGCACAGAACAGCAAGCAAACTCTTATTTAATTTATAAAATACCAATTTGAAAAGCTGTGTTCTTGATATAAAATTGCCTGCATTATTCATCCATACTGTACATGTAGTTAGACTCAGAAGCTAGAAGATAAGCTTGGAATCAGGACCTGGTTAAAAAAAAGGGTTCTAATGACCCTCCAAGCACAGCAAGGAGGTAACCATGGTAACCACTCACAGTCCACCATCTAGTACCACACTGATAAGACCCTCAGTGGTGAACTTACTGTGACCATTTACTAACGAGGAAGGAGATGATAGAGTGAGCAAACGCACGGCAAAGCAAGCACACAAGCATCAAGCATGGAGTAGATATTTACAACCACACCTCATTCATATGGCCCATTTATACTATAAATTGTCAAGTTCATTGGACAGCTGGCAACTCACTTTGCATCTGCTGAGCCAGGAGCAGGAGCATCATTTTCAAATGTTTTCTCTTCTTCCCATCTCTTTTGTACCTCAGCCTCAATGCCCTTCAAGAAGTCAACCTTGACAGTACTCTTCCTCTCAATCTAACAAAATATGACAAATGAATAACAGCACTGTAAACTACTAGAAACAAACAAATATATCAAAATATGAGTAGCCCCCTCCCCCCTCCCCCCCAACAAAAACGTCAGCCTACCACAGGGATCCCGCACATAACAAACTTTATGATACGTTGTAGTGTTTATTATTAAACCTTTGCCAATATCATTAGGATTTTAAAATCATACTAAGCGATTACAACAGCACCTTAGTATCTAACAGACAAAATATATCCTTAATATTTCAAAATAATCCAAATGATTGCATCATTCGACTTCAAGAAACAAAATTTGTACCGGCAAACTTTGATGAGTGATAAATAAAATAAATTTAACGATATGGTATCTTTTTTAAAGGCAAATCAACAAAGTGGCTCATCCTAATTCGTGGCAATTTGTGAGATTGAGGATCAAATGTTTCCATACGGAAGAATCAAGGAATATTGTAGAGGTCAGCTTAAAAACCTTGATTTCATTCACGATTCACTGAACAAAATGGTGGTCGAAACTAGATTATTAACGCTGCTCTCAAGCAGAGAATAGCACTTACCGACATGTTGTTAGTATCCTGACACAATCCTCTCAAAATCAAACAATTCTGGGAAAATCGAGAGGAAAAAATACGATATTTTTTTACAGAAAACCAAGTCACACGTGCGCTGACCAAGCGCATAACCCTGAGCCTGCGGTTGAACTTCTCAGCTGAGTATCAACAAAAGATACACGCCCGCGATACTGTGTCCAGTGGGTAATACCCATTAGAAGAGGCAAATATTGAAAGAGGATTAAAGGGAATGGCTGATCACTTTGATGAGAAAAGTGGAGTTGTTAAGTCTAGAACCCCTTGGGGAACTTGGGCACAGACAATAGAGGAGGTGTTTATTGAAGTAGAAGTTCCCCAAGGGACCAGAGGAAAAGACGTTCAATGCGATATCAAGACAAAAAGTATTTCATGTGTGGTGCATGGGAAGGAAATATTTAAAGTAGGCATTTTCCTTTCTTTTGATTGTACTGCAAAATCACCCACTCTGCAAAATTATTCAATTAGCTCTCTTGCCCCAAGTGGATATATTGCTTAGGTATTTTATATAGAAATGTTGAACTCCAGTCGAGCAATTAGTAACCACAGGTATCCCAATTATGCACAGATACTAAGCCTGTTAAGTCTGTTTTACTTGCCGCAGGGAGAACTCTATGGTAAAGTATTACAAGATGACAGTATTTGGACAGTAGGTAAGGAAGGAAAGATTATTTTGCAAAAAAAAAAAAACATATTGTGTTAAATGTGGCTGGTTATGCTAGTAAGTATATATCTTTATCCCTGCATAAATCCGTTGCCATGGAGAAGGAGCATATATCATATAGCAGTAGGGACCAGTTATTAGAGAGGGGAGGGTTGGGTGTTAACTTTTCTAATCATGACATGTATACTGTATAATATCAAATGGATATACACACTAATATTTCTCAATTCTAAAATTTCTTATATTTTTGCCAGAGGACAAGAAGTTGGTTCATATCGTATTAGTCAAGTCTGAAAGAGATGCATCAAAAGGCTGGAAGTCACTCCTAAAAGATCAATACCTCACAGACCCACTGACTTACGATGAGATGGAGAAAAAACTAACACTAGAAAGATTTCAGAATRAGGTTTGTGTATCATACATACATGTCTGTCACAAACTGGGGTTCTAAGTTGTGAACCCCCCCCTCTCTTTCCCTCTTTTCGACGTTACTTCAACCATGAARTGGTAAATATGAACACCCCTTTTAAAGACTAATAATAGATAAAAGACTAGCGAAAGTCCTTGCAGTGTCACAGCTACATGCGGCCAAAAGTTCATACATTGCATAAGGATTTCTAAGGAATCAAAATGGTCTGAGATTAACCTGCGTATTACATATTGTAGCACTGGGGTTACCTCTATTGAAATTAAGGCATCATTTAGGACCTTGCCAGTGCCTGTTTAATGAAGGTTGTCCACTTAATCAAGGACCACAGAGCATAGCTTAAAATGGAGGGGCTAATCTTCAGGGGAATGCTCCATTCCCAAGACTCTGCATTTCATTTCGTATAATCACTTAAGTAAATATTATTCTTTTCTTCTTTGCAGAACCCTGGTTTTGATTTCAGTGGTGCAGAAGTGACAGGAAACTATACAGGTGGTGGTCCCAAACTACCATCTCAAAACTAAGAATAATACTTTTATATTTATGGAATATAAGCAAAGCTCAAATTAACAGCCAGCCAGTCACTAGTCATAATTACTGGCAAAAATACTTTTACCTCAGCCATACCTTGTTTCTGGAATGTTACTGGTTGACTGTTTAAGGATCACCAGCAAGGCAAAGTTTGACTGGACTAGTCCCTACTAATTTTTTAACTCTCACCATTATTTTAAGCCCTGATAAGAAGACATACAGGGTRTGCTGTGCCAATAGAGTAGGTTTCATGCAAAATAGCATTGTTGCAGTATGAAATTCCCAACATCTATTGAACCAATCACATGCAGCAGACACAATCACTGCTCAGGCAATGAAAGTTCTTAGGCTGAAATGAATTCTATTTATGTCCTAATTTAGTTCATTTATGTGTGAACATCCATATATTTTGTATAAAATTAATTAGGCTTTTACTGAAAATTATATTACATGTTACAGAGACACCAGAAATAGATGTAATGATTAATGTTAAATTTTTCTAAGTAAATAAGTTTTCAAATATAAATCTCTGATATCTCATTACTGAGACATAAAAAGTTAACATATTTTACTGACCTTTTTAATGAAAAATAGATAAACTAGCTCTATAACTATGCCGTAATAGAGCTGGTAACTTTGGCCATAAATACTTTTCGCTAATATTTGAATCCTTTTACTAACAGTTCCACTTCACTGGTTTGGATATTTAAAAAGACTATATTTGAAGAATATAATCCTCCCAGTTAAATTTCCTAATAGACTAGTAATGTAAAATATAAAATTCTTATTCTGGGAAATAAAAAAAAACCTTGAAACCTTGAATAATGGACTGATTGAGAACTTCAGAACGGTTAGAAAAAAACAAATAACCATTTAAACATATTTCAAAAAGAGTTTATGTCGCTTATTTGACCATGTATCTTGAAATAGATATAATTATTTCATCAGCTCTTTAGGTCAATTTTAGTTGCCATCAGTGTAATTTTAGATGGAACCTATTAATACTTAGTGGCGTCAGTAATACTGTTTTCTCCAGTTTCAAAACCACATCTGCATAGTTTTACTAATTGAGTGTCATTCCACTTCACTGGTTAAAATATGTACAAAAGTGGTACATTTTTATTAAAATAAAACACATTCAAAAGGTGTACACTTTTGAATAAATTTGATGTGAAAAAAAAGTGTTCGCAAATTCTGAAAGGAAAAATACATCTAAAATGTTCCAAAGAACCCGCTCCCAAATAGCAATACATAACAAATATTAGGTGTTAAATAAGCTCCAGCATACCAGCACATTGGGCAACCTAGTGCACACTCCAAGAGCGTCTTGTTGCATTTTTTGCAAAATTTCTTAATAGAATCACTAGTTATTTATAATAAAATAAAAATCATAGGATAAAAGCTGCAAATTCGGCGTAAAAAAATGTCTACGTTCCGTACGATCCAGCCAACCRAAGTCCAGTCCATTCCATCTATGCACGGTTCCTAATTTTCCAAAATTAAAAAACAGTCAAAATTCGGGCATTTAGATGCGGAAAAAGAGTTTTAGAAGTTGGGCATGTTTTTGCTATACATTAAGAGTATCCATGGCCATTCAAAAGGTGAAAATTAAAAACTTTTTTGTGATTCAAGTTCCAGTCACTCTGAGGCCCAGTCACTTCCAATCCATTTCAGTCACAACCAATCYATTCCAGTCACATCCAAATAACTTCAATTTATCTTAATAGCATCTTAATGAAGGAAACTTAGTTGTAAAGCCTGTAAAGATCCACAGAGTCACCTATAGACACATGAATTATACAGTCCTTTGAAAACCCTTGGCCGCTGACCGTCTTCACAGGACTTCATCCAGTGCCACGACCCAAAGCATTTTTWAAAAATGCATTTTTTGTGTGCAAAATTTTGGATTAGAACCACTARAAAAAGAAAAATACACCTAAAATGTTCCAACGTACCCGCTCCTCCCTAATAGCGGTACATAATAAAGATTAGGTGTTAAATAAGCTCCAGCATACCAGCACATTAGGCAACCCAGTGTACGCTCCAAGAGCTTCTTGTTTTTTGAAAGTGGTAAAGCTTTTTTTAAATCATAGGAAAATGAAAAGTCCTGAACTCAAAACATACATCGCAAAAAATTAAGCGAAAATACCAATGCATGATAATAGACATTTCTCTGTTTTAAGATTCGTCCCCTCCCTCGCTTCGTTTCCGGTATTTCCGGTTCTAAGGATCAATATATACAGTCACGTGGCTGACTTATCCAATCGATTGCTGATCTAGTCGATTACAAATAAGCTAAATATAGAACAATGAAGAACCTGGCATATAGTGAACATGCCGGCCGGTGGAGGTAAAGCAAAAGTTCCCTAAAATTTTGAGAAATTTGAAAGAAAATGTGGAGAACTCTTCGCAAAGGTAAGTACGGATCCTAACTTTGCTGAAATATGCAATCGCCGAAGAGAATTTTCGATTTTTTATGTTGTATTCCCATCATTGCATTTGCCGTTGTTCGCGCTCGTGCTCGACTCACAAGCCTTCTTCTTGGATTTTATCTTTACAGTCTTTTGGAACCGATCTGGAAATCCAGCAAACCTTCGTCTTGGACAAGTACAGGTCGCCGAGAAGAATGATGAAGTGAATCCACTTCCATTGAGTCTTGAAAAAGAACGAATACCTCGACATGGAAAAGCTCTGCTCCAAGAACACGACCTCGCACAGCTCGAGGAAGGTTTCAACCTTGTACGAAGCATTCTCATTCGTGCCAGGAGAGAAGAAAAGAGAAAAATAGCGAGGCTTATGTTTTTTGTTGGCGAAGAGAAAGAAGAAGAACAAGCTGGTTGTGGAACAATTATTGATGAAATTAAATTGGTAAGTGTTTCGTACATTCAAAACTAATATGTATAGAAGCTATTTCTCTTGGATATTCTCTATTTTCATCCTATTTCCCCCCTCCTCCCAAAAGAAGGCAAACAGCACTAGTTTTTTGTATATATTTTGCTTGTGAAGGTATATCAATTGTTTACCACGTGTTAAAAACAAAAATCCCGAAACACTTTGATTGTGTTGCGTCATTCTTGTCATCAGCTGTCCAGCCAGACTCGTATTAAAATATACAAATACCTATAGTCTGAATGTAGTTTTTATCGTTTTTCAGTGGTTTACAGGTGTCCTGGCACTGACTAGTATATTGAGCTGTCGACATTTTATTTTTGATGAAGACCACAAGATAGACATCAGAAGGATTCCCCAGGCATTATACTATTTAACCATTCACAACCCAAGGTCTGCTTTGGCTGTTCTACCAGTGGTACATAGTGATCAAGCATCTTTAGAAGATTCAAACAGCAAAAGCCTGTCATTAAATGAAGCTGCATCATCTTTTCAAACAACCTCTGATGAATGCACAGCACAATGCCAGAATAAACTAGGTGTCAAGTATGCTGCAAGACGACAATACCAAGAGGCATTTGCACTGTTTCAGCAAGCTAGTGTACATGGACATTCCCTTGCACAGTTTAACCTTGGTTTGTGCTATGAGAATGGCAAAGGAATAGACAGAGACCTTGAAAAAGCTGCTGAGTGCTACAAAAAGGCAGCAGCTCTTAACCACAGTGGGGCTCTTTATAACCTTGCTCTGTTTCACATGGACGGCATTGGCACATTACCCAAAGATCAAACCAGAGCATTGGAGCTATTAGAACTTGCAGCAAAAGCTGGCATGAAGAAAGCACAGTCCTATTTAGGTATTTACTATGCAAATGAATCATCCAAACATGTTGACTATGCAAAAGCTGTGTCCTACCTGGAAAAGGCTGCACATAAGAAAGATGCTGCAGCAGAATATCATTTAGGAATCTGCTACGAACGTGGTCTTGGGGTCGAACGAGATCTCAAAAAAGCTGGTCAGTTGTACGAATCTGCAGCAAATCACGGCAGTGTTTCAGCTCAACATAACCTTGGTGTGTTCTACCAGCATGGCTTGGGAGGTCTTCCAGTTGATCATAAAGAAGCACTAAGATATTACAGAATGGCGGCAGAGGCTGGTGATGAAGATGCTCATCATAACTGTCTACAGCTCATGGAAGAGACATCTTCAGAGAAAAGAGTGAACAGCTTGGTACCATTTGTTGGGAATGATATCTTATTAGCTTTTTTTCAACAAATGACATTCAAGCAAAATAATGAAGGAATTTTACGTTGTTCTTCTAGTCCTGAACTGATAGATCAACAAGTGAATTCACAAGACATTCAACCAAAAAAACATGACTCTGGAAGACATTTAGTTGCATTTTGATGTTTTCATATACCGTTTACTGTAGTAAAAACTCCAGTCCCACAGACATAAGGTTTTTTATTGTCAAATGTTTGTCAATTTATCTATCTTAATGAGTTAAAAGTAGTTTGATTGAAAGATTTATGGAGTCCCTGCCTAGCTCAACTCGTCACATAGTGTTACATTTATATAAAAAAGGTTTAAAAACATAAAAATTGAACTAATTTATTAAAATCATGAATATTTTTATTATATTTGTAAATAGGTTCTGTAACATTTTGAACAGAAATAAAATTAATTTGAATTTACAATTTTTAGTGTCATAATTACAACATTTCACTTGGCAATTTTTAGCTGGTGTGAATATTAACAGATGTTAGTGACAGTACAATGACATTGGTTTATCATATTTTTACAGTTTAGTAGGTAAAAAAATTATCTTTATGGTGTTGAATAAAAAACATGAGATTGAATGGCTGCTTCCAGTTTTCCTTCGAATATAACCTTCAAATATAAATGATGACAAAACAACAGTCCCAAACTGGTTGCACATCTTGGAACAAATTTGCATACACTTTACTGCATTTATCTAACAGGATTACACTAAATCCTTTCTTATGGAATTYCGTTTGCTGTAAGTCTAAAGCGCAACCACCCTATAGCTCTTAGACTTTTAACTGACAGCTTTGAATAAACAAAGCAAGTTGAGACAACAGTTRAAGTGCATGCCATATATCTGTGAAACAAAACTAAAGATGTATGGTCTAATTTCTATTTTGTATAAAATATACACTAGTAGATTTTACTGAATAGAGCAGAACATTGGATGCAAAAGCAAATACCTACATATATATACATGTGCTTTTGTTTAGTTCATACCTGGGTGACAGGGYCGTAACCAGGGTGGAGCACTGGGTGCACGTGCACCCCCCCATAAAAGCTTAAGGTCCGCTAATCCATCTCTCTTTTTTTTTTGGTTCTGCTTTCTTTTGGTTACCTTTTCCTTTTTTTTTTTTTTTCTTTTTTTTTGGTTACCCTTTTTTTAGGTTTTATTCGATGTGCACCCTCCCTGTACAAGTTCTGGTTACGGCCCTGGGTAAATTATTACTGTTAATTAGCAGCTAAATAGTGAGAACTAAATGCTTTTATGCTATACCTGTAGCTAGTAATTGCTTCACGGATATATGGAGTGCACTTTAAAATAACCCAAGTTTACATGATCAGTTTATAATAATATTAAATTTTGTTGTGAAATGTAATAATAATAATAATAATATTATTATTACATGATGTTCAAAATCACCATAAAATGTAAAACTTCCACCATCAAAAACTACTGAGGAATTGTTTCCTGCTATCCACTGCTTTCTGTCCTCTTTTGTCAACTATCTTCTTGATTGCCACAGCATCACCTGAACTGATTGCCAAGTCCTCTTCCCTTTTCCAGATCTCCTGCCCTACCATGTTCACAAAAAAATGATATTCTAAAATATATGTTTCATATAATTTGTATTATTTACATCAAGATTTGCAGAGCACCTTAAAAAGAGGGGAGCTTATGGTTAGAGTAGAGAATATGTAGCAGACTAGTCCAGAAGAGTGGTGAACACAGCGCACAAAGCATGGGTGGACAAAATGACCAGCCCCAAGCATTTTTGGAGCTTCCTCAAAGGGAATTTGTTTTTATTCTTCCTTTCCAAATTTCTGCTCCTTGTAGGCACTTATATTATATTTTAGTCAAAAGAAAACAGAAAGATATGCAAACGTTGGGCTACAGTAGCCCGGGAATGGGGGCCAGCGGCAAAACAGCTTAACGCGTTGTGATTGGCTGAAGCAAAATTCACAGCTCAGCTGGGTATGCATCTGTATGACTAAGAGTGGGAAGCACTGACCTAAATATATAGGTTTTCTCTTTCTACAGTCCCTGTCATTTCTTTGCATTCCAATAGTCAAGTAGATTAATATCAATATGATAGTACTGTAAATATGAAAATTTCTCTTACCATTCAGAAGCAAACCTGTCTGCAAGTAATGAGAAGCACATTTCAAGCAACCACAAGACACATACAATGCATGTAAAACCTGTACTGGGGTTGGAGTTTGCGTCTTACATGGTGACTTCTGACTGATCATCTGAAATAGCCCAAAATGATTCAAAGCATTGGGTGAGAAAACTTCTACTTTCAGCTGACAAAGGAGATTAGGGTCAAACTTTTAGGAGATGATTTCAAACCAGGGGAAAAAAACTACTTAAGCTATAGTACGTTTTGCTGCAACGATACCAACTACTTAAATACTAAATATAATACATATGCCAGCACATAGGTTGATGTCATGTATACGTCAGCCCCTAATATGTGGTGACTGCAGGGCTCAAACCATTGGACTCACAGTGGATGTAGGATGGCTTAGCAGCGTTACCACCCATGCTTTTCAGGAAATTTGTATAACTTACCTCTATTTGTTTAAAATTTTCAAAAAGCTGATGGCATCTCAAAACTGGAGAGCAATCATCAGTACTGTTCTCATTGTCATGGTTACAAAGCATATCGTACTGTGGTACATCGAAATGTTCTTTCCCAGATTCAACTTTACGACTTGAAATGTCTTTTGGCTGTGCCTTTAATTTTCTTATTTCACTGTTGCATGAATTTATAGTTCCTTCAATGCTGTTTCTTTTTGGGGAATTATTTTTCCTACATGTAGCACAGAATCCTGTGTCATCTGTTTGCAGCCTTTTATTGCAACATGCATTTGAAGACTTGTCCACAAATGAAGATGTACAAGTACATGTAACATGCAGATCTTCTGCTTCAACATCTTGAGATTCTGACTTATCCAGTGTGTTTACAACTTTGTTCTTTTGGATAGATGATGTTTTATATGTTTGTTGAATAATTTCATCACAATTACTTTCAAAACAAGTCTTTTGCTCTTTAGGCAAAGAAGCACGTACATTTTCTTTGTCTTTTCTCTTTTCATTCACTGTAACATCCTTTTGAAAGAAATGACAACTAGTTTTGATTTTCTTGTTAGGTAAAGCATTCTCAGCTGAGTTGTCATCTATTGTAATCTGGCTTTTTGAAATGTTCTTACTTTCTAGAAAAAAGAAATAGCAAAATCTTTATTAATTTCAATATCTTTCCCAGCAGCAAGATAACACCTTATACTACCAATAGCCTACCAACAACCTACCGACACCAAACTATGGACGACAATTTGAGGTTCATATTCAATGTTAAGGCATAAATGATACAAGTGATATAACTTGCCTATAAACTCCAGTTTTCCTTTATGGGAAGTTGAACAAGTACTCTGCCTCAAGAAAGATAAATAACGTGACCTCATTGACTGCCATCTACGACAAGTCACCTGAAACAATGTCAATATAAGTTACAAATGTGTCATAACTTCTGAAATTTAAAGGCTTACAGGTACATGCATGTGTATGCAAAGTAGGCTATTTTAGCAGCTGAGTATCAACTGATCAATAATGTGGTCAAGTTGTATTGATCATTACATCCAAACAAAAAAAATTGGATCATTCTTGACGGTAATCAATGCTAGAATCAATGCTTTCATGCATGATTGTCTACATGTGACAGTTTAATCAATTAAACTAAGATTATCAAGGTATACTGACACAAGTTATGCATTACAACTGTACATAACTTTATATACAGTACTGGTAGACTCCCAATGATCCATGCTTGAGTTGCAGGAGATTGACAAGTCATTAGAAGAGACTGAGCTACTAACAAAGGACAAGGATGGATGGAAGGCCCTGGTCTCGGCCCCATACATGACATTTCGGCATTATGGGAGGAAGATACTTGCTTTTTTATTTTCCATCTCTTGCCATATTTTGTTTCCTGAGAGTTTTACGTCTTGACCTTCAAACTTTCTGATATAATCAAGAATAGCTTGATCTTCTTCAGGGCTGTACTTCATTCTCCTGGAAAAACCAAATCTCTTTAGTATTCACTAGCAGACCATCCTAAAGTGGCAGAAGTAGTGTTTGCTGTCTCTCCACCCAGGTTCGATTCTCAAGCTTGTTGCCATAAGTGAGTACAGTAGAGTTGTTGATTGATTCCCCCCCGTGCTTTGAGAATTTTTCTCAAATTTTCCTTCCTCCACAAAAATCAACTTCTAATCRAATCTGGATTGAGTGCTTTAGTCATGAATCTCTGGCTTGGGTAACTGAGCAACCACTCCCTAATGTTTGATGTTTAAAAATAATAAATATTTTACATAATTATTAGATTGATCAAACTCCACAATTAAATTATAGCACCCATAATAGTAAAAATAATAATAATAATTTAAATAATAAGTGCTACTACGACGAAAATTGCTCAAACTTGGATTCAGCTGAAACTTCCTAAAAATACTCTTTAAAGGTCCAATAATCACTGTATGAAGTGTTTTCTCGATATTCAGTACGAAAGTATGATATTTTTACGATTATTTTTTAGTGTCTGTGACGTCATACACTCAACATCAAACATTGCTACATATATTTCTTTGTATATAAATCCTTAATTYATTTTATTCCTATGAAGCCCAAAGGGTGGGTAATGTGCTTATTTCACATTACTTGTGACTATAATTTATATTTTGGGGTGTTTGGGTATTTCTTTCTCCCTTTACTACTGATATTTTGATCATAAACTACAAAGAAATGTATGGAGCGATGTTTGATGTTGAGTGTATGACGTCACAGACTCCAAAAAATAATCGTAAAAATATCATACTTTCGTCCTGAATATCGAGAAAACACTTCATACAGTGATTATTGGACCTTTAAAGAGTATTCTTAGGAAGTTTCAGCTGAATCCAAGTTTGAGCGATTTTCGTCGTAGTAGCACTCTAATGAATTTCTATAGCGTTATACATTACTCTATAACACTTTACAATGAATTTTTTAATAGCCAACTACTGTAGCTAGCATCTTCTGACTAAAGGAATGATTATAATTATACTTTATAACTACTGCGTTATATAGTATATAAACAGTTCATGCACTATCCATCATATACCTACCCATTCTGTGCCGCTTCTGTTTTGACAGTAATATGAATCTTGCCAGGACTAGCTATGATATCTGGCTTTGTTTCTATCCTTTAGGGTAAAATTACAAAATGATTTATTACCAAAAACTTTACATTAAATGGAGCAAAATTAATATCTAAAAAAATTTTGTACTCAAAATTTTCAAAACTACAAGTCTAATGGATATGTATTCTCACCTGTAATCTTCAATATTGCATAATGTTCCACGTTTGTAGCTGTCAAAAACAAAGTCACTGGAAACTAACTGTTTCCCTGTTTTGTAATTGGGCTCAACCAATCTAATAGTTCAACAAAAAATAAAAGAATATGTTGTAGCCAATTGCTGGTTTTCAATAAATTATTCCCAAGGGAATGAAATAACAAAGACAGTTGGCAGCCATGCATTTTGGTTGATATAATGACTAAACGTCATGTGCAAACTAAGAATGATAGCCCTGCATAACACAGCTGTTGCAACATGCATGGGGTGAATATATATATACTAATAAACAATATCTTATACACCAAATGGAAATATGGTGACCAACTTAAATGACTATATCGTTTGGGAGTGACAAGCCTCTCATATGTAAATTTAAAATACTTTATTTTCCATTTACAACACGAAGCTAGTCAGTCCAGAACAATACTGTACTTATTCAAATTGGTTGTCATATTTTGATTTGGTGTAATATTTGGGTATTCATGTACTTTATTATAACCAGGCAACATGTGTTGGTTGATAGTCAGCTGACTTTCTTTTGTAAATACGAGAGAAAGTGAGCATTGGTGAAGTGTTGGTAATGTTTCAGCTAAGTGTTGATCAAGTGTCAACCCATGATTGTCCAACAGTCAGCCAACTGTCGATCAACACATGTCAGCTGGTCACAAAATGCACGATTACCAAGAATATGTATCATTATAATAATTTCCAAGATAAACATTAACACATTAACACACTTAAGGGATAACTGRGTTTGTATCAGCATGGTTTTTTTAACAGCAGTAAAATACAAAGAGTAAATGCTGATCATATTTTTGGTACCTAACATCCTTATTTATTCAAGATTACCTGATTGCTCCTGGTGTTTCTTTGCTGGTAATAACACCACCACCATTCTGGTAAAACATAGAATATACTTTCATGTAAGGCTGAAAAATACAGCAAGCGTACATGCATTGCAATGCATATCACATGCACAAATATTTAAATACTTGCAATGTCTATAATCAAACACTGGATCCTCATATTGCAAGTTTTGTTTTTGTGCAAAAAGCATTGGGCCTACTGGAGTAACTTGATATTTTGGCACTGATTATCATTTTGCAGATTGTAGAGGTTCCAAAATTTCAAGAACATTTTGGTGAGTGGTGGGGCTGGAGGGAGGGGAAGGAGGGGGGGGGGGGTAAAAATTAGAAGTTAACCAATAATTTTTTTAGTCACTATCCACTTCGTAAGACATATGGTCCCTGATAATAACGAAATATTTACTGCTATATTTTTATTGAATTATGCAATCGAAAGAGATCACGATTACAATCCTCGTGTTGGAGGCTGATGCGCAGTCAGTCTCAGCACACACCCAAAAAAAATACTAAAAATATACGCCTCATTTCCAAAATAACACTACCCTCACCTCAACAACTGGCCGAAGTCTTTTTTTCGTATCTCCAGGTATAATGACAAACACCATAGGGCTTCCATCTTCATGGGTAAACAAGAACGAGTTAGATGCATTTTTTGCCGCCATTTTCAAACAAACAACAAACTCATGCATGCTGGGAACACAGGGAGCCCAATTTAGATAACGTGAAAAGTTCAAATAAAACTAATAAAAATACCCTTTATTATTTGTTTTTGTATTTGAGGCTAAGACAGATTTCCATAGCATAATTGAATAAAGAAACCAAGAAAAATAAAATACGATATTTCCTTTTTTTGCGCACAGAAATACTACTACATTGGGTTTCCTGTGACGGGGGAAAACTGGACAAGCCAAACAACACCTTTATTCTTCCGTGCGTCTATCTATTCCCAAGGGTTTGCTCTAATTTTCTTATTATTTTGTCCCCTTACAGTAAATTTACCTCGAGATGAGCGATTCTGGGGTAAATACTTAACTTATGGCATGAGTTTGTAAGACGCTAGAGCGTCGTGTAATCATACCTTAATTTATTTTCTGCAGGACTCAAAACCTCCCTCAACAAGCACAGAACATATCAACTTGAAAGTAGGAGGTCAGGTATGTGCTTTACGACATAATCAGTCATTGTGTTCTCCGTGGCTAGTTGTGTTTTGATATAATATGCACTTGCAGTCTTTAGTTATTTATTGAATTTGTGATTTCAAAGGATGGTGCGGTTGTACACTTCAAGATCAAGAAGAAAACTCCGCTTAGAAAACTAATGAATGCTTATTGTGATCGCCAGGTAAAAATTGAATGGGATTAARAAATATTGAACGCTTCAAAAATCGCATTATTTTCTTCCAATTTTCACGCAGGGGCTAGTGAAGGGCCAGTTGCGATTCCAGTTTGATGGGAATCCAATCAATGATGATGATACTCCAGAAACTGTAAGTACCCTTCCAATTCCTCTTTTACCTTTCCTTTCGCTAAAACTGCTAAGCTTATATGTTGGTGTGTAACGAGTCATGTTTCCCATTTACCATGTTATAGTAGAGCATAATAGAGAGTATCCAATAATATTTAGCATACTTGAGTGGTTTTAATTTCATTAGTAAATCATGGATGCATTGTGCATGGACACAAACACACACATGCATACAGCGCACACATGCATACAAGTGCACACATGCATACAGCGCACACATGCACACTCATGCGCACTTGACTTTTTGACTTTAATATGCTGTAATTTCCAATTTCATCTGCAACTTAGCCATTTCTAAGTTCCATGACTTTGATTAGCCAAGATGACAGTTGTTTCAGAGTTTGATCTGCATTTTGGCTTGTGGATTGAAGTACTGGGTTTCAGCATGTTGGTTGGCAAAGCTCCCTTCCATGCTATGGTCTGGCCCCAACTTAATTTTTCACACTTGTATAAATATACTCAACATTTTGATCTTATCCAATAGCTGATATCAGGTATATTCTCTTTGAYAGCTTGAGATGGAAGAGGATGATTGCATTGATGTATTTCAGCAACAAACTGGAGGAGTATGGGTATTATGAAGATATTATATATGTACTCTATCACATTTGRTTTTATAGTATCTTTATTCAAAAGACTCTAAAGAGGAAGATCATTGTACTATGGATATCAGTAGAGTGGTAAAACAGAGCCCACAAATCTGTGCCACATGATTGAATTTTTCTGTACCACGTGATCTGACATTTTTGAATGAAATGATTGGCCAGAAACCATTCTCATACCCAGAGCCTCCTCATAGCAAAAATCGGAAGCTCTGGCA
>NW_022258204.1:52943-66620 GCF_009602425.1 Actinia tenebrosa
GATCATGTGGTACAAAACTGAAAACATTCAAGTGCGAGGGAATTCTGAACAAAAATAATTACTACTCTAGGGGTTGCCATAGTAATCCTTAAACCAGTCTTATTCTAGCATAAACAGGCTTTTTGGAACACATATACATAGAAGAAAAAGAGTTCTTATAGATATATATATAATAGTTTAGCTATTATATATACAGTGTAGCAGTGCACACTATAAAAATTTAGTCTTTAAAAAAATTAGATAGTCATAAAATATCAAACAACTTTACAAATACTAATYTTAGGATATATAATATCTAACATAAAAGCATTTTTACATTTATGAGATGCTAGTCTGTCCAGAACAATAGTTATTCAAATTATTTTAAKTAGATATAATATAGAGTTCTGTAGTTGTTGTAATTACAGTAAGCTAGAATAAAAGAATTCAAAAATAAGTTTTATGTTTTTTAGAAAGGCTTAGCCAGGATTAATAAGAAATTTTAGAATAGTAACTTCATGACAAAATATGTTAATTTTTTGAAACAAATTGAATGCTTTTGAACTTAGTAATTATAAAATCAATTCCTATAATGACTTTGGTGTTATCATAGTGCTTCTTAGTTATGAGAAGATCGTAGTAACATCTATTTGTTTTAGTTTTTTCATAGTTAATGGAGCGCAATGGTTTGGAAACTCCTTAGAACAAAGCTATTGTTTTGTGTTTGAGGTTGAACCGTACCATCATGTGATACTAACCGTGCACAGTGAACCWAAGAAAGTATGGCTGATTTCCTTATTATTTTCATGTATGAACATTTTGAAAGTGAAAACTTTTATTCGATGACCAAAAACCATGTGGATTAATATTTTTAGATGATAAATAAGAAAGCATGAAAAAAGACAATTTCTGTTTCCATAAACAATTAATATTTAAGGGATAAGTAACAAATAATAAGCATTTTAGAACATTTTTAAGGGGGGGGGGACTTCTGTATTCCCTAATACTGTGAATAAACAGAACAACTTTTCCTTCTCTGTGCACGGTCAACCTTTTATAACAATGGATAAAGTTGAACAAAAACCTAGAACCTTWGGTTTACCAACCATTCCGCTCCATTAACTATGGTGTTTACTAAAAATAGTGATAATAATATCAAAAATAACGAAATACGAGAGAACAAATTTATGCATTAGTCAGTGTAAGGTACAAAGGTTTTTTATTCTCATTGTTATGAAGAATGCTCTCAAATTTACCTTAAGAGATAAAAAAACTTATCCTAAGAACATCGATATCACATGTAAATAATCATGTAAATAGGCTAGTTGTGGTCTGAAATGGAAAAGCATTTTACTCAAAGCAACTTTGTTCATTAACAATGAAATGTTCAGTGATGATACGGAGGATAGCCAGGATACGGGTAGCCAGGGGCACCAGGAGGTTGATGTCCRTGATGYGGAGGCCCAAAGGGTCTAGTCAGMCCATCGACGGCAGCATGAGCAGCAGCATTGACCAAGCCAGCTGGACCTGTTGGTCCCATGGGGGGAGGTGCTCCTGGATAAGGAGAATACCCTGGCGCAGGAGGATAGTGTGGGTTGCATGGAGGTGGTACCTGACCAGCCGGGTAGTTTCCAGGGTATGGTGAATGATGTTGATGCGGCGGTTGTGGGTGGTGAGGATGAGGATGATGATGATGATGATGAGGTGGAGGAGCCCCCATTGGCTGACGAGCAAGAATGGCATCCCTGGCTTTTTCACGATCAGAATTAAAAGTGATTGCTCTGTCCAGTTCATGGTGGTTGGCAGGATCGACAATGATATGTGCGATTGATTCAACCACCTTCACTTTACTCTTATCGAAGCTAAACGAACTAAGGAGCGGAACCACTTGCCCACAAGTCGCTTGTGACATTTTTGGAACACATATTTGCACCGCTTCAAGTTTCTCATCGTCAAAAGAAAATTCCCTCACYAGCTCGGCAACTTGGTCGGCGGAAATATAACCATACGAGATCGAAATACTGGATCTCAAGACATCAAATTTCTCGCTTTTAAAATGCTGTTGTTGTAATTCTCCCTTAATTCTATTGAACGTCATAGGATCCATCGTAAATCGAATTGGTTCGGTCACTTTTCGTTGAACGTTTCACGGCGTTTGATAACGGCTGGTCCGTAGCGACTCAGAAGCAGGAAGACAATTATTTTCCGTTTCGGAATTGCTATGCTTTCGCAAGATTCACTTGTGTCAGCAGGTAATCTCGCKGTCGATGGATCGGATCACTGTGTGTCACACAACTGACCATATCACATGTACTCTTTGGTCACTTCCTGTTCTTACATTTCCTTGCCTTTTTCTCTTCTTTATTTTTCTTTTGTCACACTTTTTTGTTTATTTTAGGGGAAACTTGATGCTAAAGGTTCTTTTGAGTACTGTATTAACTAAAATAGTTTCCTATTTTTCTCAACTCTTTTTCAATATCAATTACCATAGTATGTGTAACTAGTTACAGCTTTGAATGAAAATATCACAGTGAATACTGATCGATYATGCATTGGATAATAAAAGAGATCAAGTATCGCTTTAAAATTCGTAAATTAAAAAACAATCGAAAAATAAAAGTAAAATTAAGCTAATAAATGTACGTGTGTGCAAGCTGTTCCAARATGGCCCAGTCACGGATGACATTATTGGCCGTGCCCTTTGCTTGCTCAATAATCTATTTACGGACTTTAAATAAGGAATCTTGAACGTTAAGATTCCTGTTGCGTCAAGGAGARAATAAAAGCATAATGCAAAGGTCAAAGTTACGAAATATTACTCGATGAAAACTACCGAAGATGATGAACATACTCTCTTGATGTTACAGTGGTAAACTATTGGCACTTACCAACCCATGTWACTGGAAGGGCTTCACTGTGAAACAGTATCAACTAAAGGTCCCTATAAAGCGTGCCTCACTTATTCTTTGGATAGTCAATCCAAACCCAAATATCGATGGGAAAACAAATCTGAACTCACGACATGCACTTGCATGACACCCTAGCCGCACAAGTTATTGCTTGTTGGCAGCCTGCCCGCTAGACTCCGACTGAACTATCTGCTTACCGATAGAAAAATAGCCAGGCCAAAAAAAAAAGGGTTTTTTAAAATAATTTTGTTTCTATATACTGATTTCCCACCGACATTGACAAAAAAGCATTAACTCATAAAAAAATGAAAATAAAACCTGTTATGACGAATAATATCATTGTATTCCCTGAAGATGGGCACTAATGCCCGAAAGCTCGGAAATAAATTGTTTTTGGTTRAAGAAACATCGATTTAAMCATTATAAAATCAACTTACAAAACAACACTTGACATAGTTTCAGCCGTCATTCACTTTTTMAATTTCTTCAAATTAAAATTCGTTGTTAGCGCCAGTTGTGCTTAAGCTCGCTGAAAGATTAAATTAAAGCTGGTTGAAAATTAAGAACCTTAAAGAGCAATAGTTTTTCCTTCATCGATGAACACACAGTGCGAATAAATTCTCTMAACCAATCAAATCACTTCGTTTAAAACCAAATCTATTCGAAATTTTTTCTCGTGAGCACTAGTTTCCATGGTCTCTTCGTTCAGGAGGAAGACTCTGGAGTTTAAGCTACTGCTGTTTCGGAGCATTTTGAGCTTTGAATTTTGATAATTTCAATACTTAAGTACGGTACTTTGGTATGCTATTGTATAACGATTTGATTCAAAGATGTTAGAGTTCTTGGGCTTCGTTTTGGTCGCGTCCATCTCGGTCACTATTTCAGGTTTGTAACATAWGGTCTTTTTAATCTAGCATCTTTTAGTGTAAGAGTCAGTTGTCCAGTATTTACCGATTATATCAGAACGACTTCGTGTGGGAAATGAGAAAATATTTTCAAAAGGTTAGCTTATAAKGTACCACAAAACCTCGAGAATTAAAGCATGGGTTATAACCTCTTTTTGAAAATTTGCTCGCAAGAACAATTTTTTGATGATTTGATGTCTGCGGCAAAAAGTGGTCTTTATCTTTGGGCCCGTTCCCCCAATTTAGGTCTATCTCCTTACAAAGCTTTAAAATCCTCTAGTCTTTATCACAGGGCATTGTCCTGATGCAACGCGTGTGCGCAGGTCATCAAATAACAAATCTTTCACTTCGATAGGACCTGTGTATTCAGATAATCCCATCAAACCAGGCTGCCTCGTTGAAGATAAATTCCACAATGTCGGGGATAACTTTACAGATCAATACTGCAGTGAACAATGCCAGTGTTTGGGATCTAATGGTCTTTACATGCCAGTATGTTGGCCGCTGTGTCTGATGTACCCTAGTGATTGTCCCGAGGGTCAGTTGGTTCGTGTAAATATTATACCCGTAGGACCACCGGGCAGCAAGTGTACGTGTAAAGAAGCCGAGTGTACGATGATTAATGGACGGGAGAGTATTCAATACTAATATTAAYACTTTTGTAGAAAACACGAAGCTAATAACCAGCATAGGGGGGCGGGTTTACGTAGAACCGAACCGGAAGTAGAAAGATAGTTTATGAAAACCAGAAGTGAAAAGATTGCGTTACGGGAAYGAAAGTGCATAGAAACTTTGCTAAAAAGTTGTAGTTGCAAATGGCCAATGAGAAAGCAATGACAACGAAAAACTGTGACTTTACAAAGCATCGAATTGTATTTCTTAAGGCTTTAATGCAGTTTATCATTTTCATGAGACAACAAATAAGTGCGACGAAAATAAATTGTAAGAGTTTGGTAGATGAAAATCAGTGYCAATTTAATGATGGATTTGTTTGATCAACACTAGTTATTTTAGCTAACCGCGTATGATCGCATCAGAAGCCATAGCTATAGAGAAATTGAGGTGAAACTGGATCGCTATGAAGATCCGCGACAAAATAACTAGAAATAACAGTTGGAAACAAGCAGAATTATACAAGACTGTCAAAACCGACCTAATCTGATTCAGAACACCGAGACGCACGTCAGCATCACAGACGCAATTTTTACCCGCCAATTTCTAAAATTTTTGCGCGACCTCTCCAGCTTGCTCACAAGGATGTATTTTACAATTTGAAATAAGGGAGCCGACAGCAACAACTGACCATATCTTGTCTGCGCAKCGAACACTGTATTTCTTTTTTACTTCGTGTCTATAAAAACAGAACTAATTCCTGCGAGAACGCTAACRAAAGTAACCCCTGGTTCTGGAGAGCTTTCCGCTCTGACTTGCCGTTAGACATACCCTTAATAGASCTTATTTGTTTTAACCAAGTGTTAAATGGTGTTAAATATTGGCAGTGATCTCGGAGACGTAGCTTGCGGTGAGATCTCTTAGCTCGGCCARCGCGCAGTCTTCTGGTAAGGGGAGTTTACTGATGTGTGGTACGATTACGTGGGATGGAAGAGGAGTTTCTTCTTCGAGCGACAGATCACCCTAATAGTATAGAAAATGATACCATTAAAATMCCAACAGTCGTAATTCTTTCGTGATTTATACCCACAGGAAACTAATCATTTTTGGGTCACTAGGGGTGAGTTTATGAAAGGGGAGGTTGTTCCAAATGTGCAATAAATAGAAGGGAGAGTCTCCCCCCCACTGAATGTGCTGACGGTCTCTCATCTACCATTTCGGAGAAAGAAAGCGAAGTGCATTGTGGTTTTGCTTGGGTACAAACATGTTTTGTTCTCCGTGCTTTGTATGGCGTTGCTCGTACCTAAGCTAGACCAAAATGCATTCTGTATATCCAAATCAGAAAAGGTATTATCCAAAGAGTTATGCATCAGCTAAAATAAAAAGGTATTTTTGATAATTATTGATAAATTAGATGAATATTTCTGGCTGAAACAAGTGAGGTTACAAGAAGAGGATCTAAATGGTAGAATAAMTGTGATATTCACCAGTTCGCTTGTAGCCACCTTCAGATAGTTAGCACACTGCTTGGCCAACTCATATTGGCACAATCTAGAAACAAAATATTAAAGTAAGCATTCATTCATCACAAACCAAGCACTCTCGACTAACTAGCTCACCTGTCTTTAGCAGACGTTGATGGTAAGTGATTTATTCGAATGCAGAGTGACGACACTTGCATGTGGATCTCCTCGAAGTTATATTTTGTTGGTTCAAGAGAACCCTGTGAAACAGAAAGAAAATAAAAATCATAAATAAAACCTTGTAACTTGACTCTAATATTACAATCTGTGAGAGTTCTCCTTAGTAGTCATAAATAGGCGTACACGTCGTGATCCTCTTACCTCAGTAATTGCCTTGAATTTTTCTGTGACTTTCAGGAAATCTAAAAGTACCTTTAAAAAATGGTGAGATAAACTATAAGTCACCAAGGAATTGCTATCATACCTGAGGTATTCTAGCACCAGTACCCCAAGAGATGAGGACGAAAATCAATGACCGAGAAGCACGGGAGCGACATATCTTCTGAAGCTCAGAGTATTGCTATGTATTGATGGTTTTCAACCATTCCCAAGAGGATTAAATAACAAAAGACACGGCGGCCATGTTGGAGGATACAACAAAAGAATTCATTGACAATTCTTTTGTTAAGGTCCTCCAACATGGCCGCCGTGAAAACCATCAATAGTATATTGAAGGTTTGTTATGCATACCTGTCCTCCACTGGCCCAGTCCTTGRCGGTGGAGCTTCTTTCTCTTGGTTCGAGTTCTGATAGAAGTGTGTGTAGGCTATCGAATTCCTCTATAAATGACGATGAATAATTTAATAAAAAACGGATGAAATAATAGAAAGGAAAAGTAAATAAATATGCATGGTGAGGTACCAGACATTGTGGAAAGAAAGGAAGAGAAGGAAGGAAGGATGGGAAGGAGAAACTATGGAAGGGTGGGCGGACTGTCAGAGGGATTGGTGGATAATGGGAAAATGGTTTGCAAAATGAAAAAAATCTGAAATAATAGAATGGAAAGAAGGTAAGTGACCATGATGAGATACCAAGCATTGAGGAAAGAAAGGGAAGAGAAGGAACGAAGGATGAAAGGGAGAAAACCGTGGATGGAAAGAAGGATTGGTGGAGAATGGGAAAACGGTTTGCAAAATGAAAATTGGATAAAATAACACAATGAAAAGGTAAGTGACCATGATGAGGTGCCTAGCAAAGGAGGGAAGGAAAGAAGGAATGAATGGKARGAAAGGACGAATGGGAGGGAAAGGAGGAAGGAAGAAAAMTATGGGAGATGAAAAGATGGATTGRTGGAAATTTGGAAAAGGGAATCATGAAGAAAAAGAAAAAGGAAAAAGGAAATCAGAATYAATGCATTATGGCCTGAAARCCAAAGCAACTAACCATTAATGATTGCATCGCTTGCTATCTTGGTAAGAATCACTTGATGACCACGATTCCACTGCTGAGACTTGAGGAGATGAAAAGCCTCTTCATGTGGAAGATCGAGATAAAATGCTCGAATAGCCTAGAACAATCACCACAGATACATGTTACCATTAAATACCAGTATTACTAGTGGTGTTGGGTCAGGAACGATAACGAAAGGGGGAGGGGGAGGGTATTAAAGAACAACGGGTGACGGTGGAGAGTGACAGTAGTTACCTTAGCYTCGTGTATCCACTCATCAGGGATGAGAAGTTTTTCTTTTAAAAACTGTTCCTTTCTCATGTAATCCTCTGTGGTTGATAACTGGCAGTGACGACACAGGAGCGAACGAACTGCATGCTCACGTCTATAGTCGATTTAAAAAAAAGGATGTTATTACATGGCCATGAGTTAGACATTATTCATTTTGGTGCAAGTACAGTTGCTTAACAGTTGCGCAAAAGAAGACACATGAATATGTATATGAAGTACATCATCTTTCTCTCTTGACTTAGTCAACTAGGAGACAGAGTGAACCGTTAATGGATGGCATCCTGTYGAACTCATGTTTGAACTGCGTCAGTCTCTCCGCTTGGTCAACTGACGTTCCAAGCAACTGTACAATCGTTACGCAACTTTACAAAAACATGTAAATCTGTAAGAGTAATCACTTACTTTAGCCTGTCTGCCATGTGGAGAAGCACAAAGGCAGCCCACTCCCACAGTCCAAGTGCTTCCAGCTGAGCAGCAAAACTACTGTGTAATACTCCGCCATGGTACGGGGACAGGTGTGAGTAACCAATTGATTCGAGGGCTTGAGACAGATGCCAGCTAAAACGTAAAGAAAGGCATACTCCTAAAAACAATTTTTTTTGCTCTATACAGATAGGCCAATCTCGTCTACAGAAGGTACATTCCTCTTTGTCAGAACCAAGGTCGTAAAGGCTTAAAATACACAATCTCGTTCCCAGAGCCCTTATTTCTTACTGCGCATGCTTGACGAAATATGCGCAGTACGAAATAAGCGCAGTAAAAAATAAGCGCGCTCTGGAACAACTCGTAATACACTTGTTTCAAAAAACGTTTTCGGTGGGAGATCTAACTAAAATACGAAAAATCGCAATTCTAAATCAAATGTTATGCTTCATATTCCAATCTAAAAGGAAACTACATTGCTCGGCTGTGAATATATTGCGATTTGCAGCATGCTACTCGGTCTCAGATTGCAGATTTCAGATCACTGACCGACAACACTCTTTGGAAATAGGTGTATTCACTTTTACTAACCACTTGCATGCAAGGTGAATTACTATCTCTTACCTCTGTCTGTAGTCTAGTTGATGAGATGTATAAGTAGCTGGTGCTATCGCTCGCTCCAGTCTGTGTGACCTTTTACAATATAGTTTTAGGAGATGATAGCACGTATCACGCACATTGCCTGCCTTTTCGTTATCCTCCTCATCGTCTTCTTYACGATAGGGAGGGTTAGGGGGTGCACCGTATTGACCGTAGCTTGTTCTTCCCTAGAATTAAATAAATATAAAGAGACAATCAAAAGTGTGTGCGATAACAACATATATATTGCAAAAATATCCCACAAAAAAATATTATACGACGATACGTTTCAAAACGACATTTTTGCTGACCAATTAATTGGCTGAACACCTAGCMAATTTACAGAGGTCTAAGATTGGAAATATAGAAGTAAATGAAGTCGCCGAAACATGGAAAGCACTCGAATAAATGTCTCGAGGGCACAAAGATATAGACCGACTTAAATCTGGCTAAAATACTCGCTTCACACCACACCAACCTTAAAGGAGTCCTCGTAACTGGCCAAGACATCTGAAATTCTTGTAGTTGGCATGTTTTGATACCTGGAAAAATYAAACAAGTTTTAAATTAGTGCTACCGAGTTTACATGACTAAAATAGTATGAAGAATGCTTTCCTAAAAGAGACGAACACTTTCAAACCTTCGTTCTCGAAATCTTCCGAAACTTCCGCATGCAAATTTTTCTCGCCATTTTTTTCGAGCATGGGCAGAAGTAATAGGAGGAACCTTCCTAGTTTTTGAAACACGTCTACCATTTTGCCGCCATTTTTTCGAGCATGCGCAGAAGTCTTAGAAACGCGTCTGCGGCCATTATCRTTTTTGGTGCATGCGCAGTAGGTGTGCGCTAGTGCTGACTTACCACATATGAACAGCAAGGGTTCTCTTCCAGTCCAGTCCCTCACAGGCATTCACAGTCTCGCTCGATGTTCGCCATACCATACAACCGGCCARTAATGCCAGTATTTTAATTCTCTGTTCTGCAATGTAATCATCAGCCTTCATTTGCTCCCAGACACTCAGTTGTTTCTGTAGCAGATACCTGACAGTTGCGTTACCAGTCGCTTGTGATAACAGTAACGCCAGTCTATGATCTCGATGCTGCTGTGCAACGTGACAAGCTTGGCTTATCTGTCGACCTGTCACGTGACTCCATATAGCAGCAAGATAATCGCTTTCCTAGTAATATACACCAAAACAATACTGTTAGCCGGCTTGACCCGTTATCACCTAGTGAATATATAAAAAATGAATATAAYATATTTTCACGTAAGTCACTTTCCTCAACATTTTTACCTCAAAGTTTGCTCTATCCACTTCTGTTTTTACCCTGTCTTTAGCAGCATTGAACAGCCATCTTGACAAAGCTTCTCTTCGAGCCAAGTGRTATTGATATGAGTCCCTATCTTCTGATATCTTCTCGTCTTTGTCTTCATCGTCTTCTCTTAGGTGTCCCCACAGAGCGACAGCAAGATCCCAGACAAGGCTCATGTGCTGGGCAGACTCGTKGAGCGGACCAGAAGCTGTAAGGATATGAATTAAATGAAAAAAGCTTCAATCATTGTAGCTATTGTTGTTGTTGTTGTTTTCGTTGCTGTTGTTGTTGTTATTGTTGTAATAGTTGGCTACTGATGCTGTTACTGAAGTTGRGATATCTCACTGTKACTGATGTTTTTGATTTAKYKATTGTTGTTGTTGTTATAACGGTTAGCTACCGTTAAGATTTCTCACAGTTACTGATGTTGCTGCAGTTGTTGAAGGCTTTCAAACGTTGTCACTACTGCTGTTTTATTTCCATTGGCGCTTTTCCTGCAGCAAGCTGTTGCTGCTGTTGTTCCATCTACTTTCGTCATTCTGTTGTAACTTTTGCCGTTTTTCGTGTTTTTTTTGTTGTTGTTGCTGTTGTTCTGTTGTCGTTGATGTTGACGTTGTTGCTGCCGTTGTCGTTGTGCTGCTGTTGTTGTCGTTGCTCCTTTTTTGTCGTCGCTCTTCAATAAGTAATCTCAAATGAACCATGTACTTTTAATAATGCAATTATCTTACCCAAAGATTCCGTGTTTTTTCTGGCAATTCTCGCATGATGATGAAGGGCCTTGGTACTCCCAGAAGGCTCAAAGAAAGGACATCCATCTTTACTTGTTGATGATTTGCTGTGTTCTAGTTCGACTTCTAGTGACGACACATGCTGTAACTATAAGACAAAGACATGTTATCACTTTTAATAGCCCTTTATAATTCATAAAGCATAGATTGGAGGTGTCACAAGTTTTCAAGTTATTTGAAAGGCGTGAATCATTGGTGTTTCGCATATTGTTCCAACTACCAGCAAATTTAATTGCTTTTTGAATGTTCTTTTTATAAAGTTCATAAGAAAAAGTTTCCATAAGAAAAGCATAAAATTATCTATAGGTTGTTCCAGCAAACACCAAAGATTGCCATAGTGACCTTACCAAAGCACTTTCATTATCCTGTCTCAAGTGTTCAGCAATGTTCAGTCTCTCAATGACCACTCCAAATGGAGAACGCCCTTCTTGTGCTTCTGACACCAATCTTGACTTRGAAAACAAAGTATCTCCAGTGTGAGATGACTGTACTAGAGCCGATGTCTTTTCAGTCTTCGACCCAAGAGGTTTCCCACTGTGGACTAGAGAAAAGCCAGGTCCCCATCCAACACGGAAGGATCTTCCCATTACCAGCCCGAAGTCTGCTAACTGYTCCTCTTTGCCATCTGTGACAGACATTTCTTTAGGGACCAAATCCCTTTGTTYAGCCCTGGCCCCTACTAGTTTGGTTCCTCTATCAAATGCACTTCCGATAGCACTTGGTAGCATTATCTTGGCTTGTGGGGTGTCTGATGCAACTGCATGTGGGATGGGGTACTTCTGTGATAAAAATCCTGAAGAAAAATAAATTTATCTCAGCTAACGACTAATGGTTTTAGTCCTGATTTCTGCACAAAAATTACCCTGTTTTTCTAGATCGTTATTTTCCCAAGTAACTCTGTATACTCCTATYTCAAAAAATGCTGGTCTGGGATCTGAGATGGGCGATCTGAGACTAAGCGGAATTTTTGTGCTTTTATCTTTTCTGGCTGAAATACGAAAAATCACTTTTCTAACTCAAGTTCATGTGYTTCATAAATTCCTGAGAATTCATTTAGCAATTGATAGCAAATTATTAGTCAAACCTAATTAAAGCTCCATAGTTCAACTCGTGCAAATATTAATACTATTTTAAAAAGTGAATGATACTAGGTCGAAGACTACAGTACCTATCTTTGGACTCCTAAACAGMACAGACGAAGACTGTAAAGTTTGTCCAGCAAGATCAGTATGCTTGGTAACCTTTGGTGACAACATTGGGCCAAGCGCAAGGGAACTTCTCTGACTTCTCTCGTCAAACGATCCACTTAATAAGGACTTGACCATGGATGTTTTCTCCTTAGGCAGTGGTGAGRGGACAGATGGTTCAGATTCACCAAAGAAGGAAGCTTTCATGACCTGCATTCGATGCGCRCTCACACCAAGTGCTGTGGCCAGTTGATGGCTGGCTGGTGATTCGTTCATGTCCTCATCATCCTCTAACACCTCATCTATAGAACACAACAATAGTTTATTCTCAAAAATTCTTGAAAAAATACAACCTACTTTACTCTGCTTACATTTGGTTGAGAGGAAAACATTTGAGGATACTTAAAATCAAAATATTTTGAAAACTTTTTAACGATGTACAAAAAAATGTAGACATCTGTAGAAACTGAATCTCRAGAGAATATTTTTATTTTTCAAGTAATTAATCTTAATACTTAATGAAATGTAACTTTAGGATATGTATGTACTTTAGGATACTACTTTTAAAAGCAGTCCGCCTTAAACCTGGATGCTGTTTATTTATACTTTTTCAAAAAGATATGATAATATTTCTATATTAATTATATTTTATCTCTGCTTGGTGAAACATGGCAATAACAATAATCAAGTTTTTTATCTACGCTAAGAAGATTTACCAGGAAAAGCCTGGTTTTCCAGATCATCTTCATCACTATCCTGGTCTTGCATGCTTTCTGCAGATCTCTCCTTCTCTTGTTCATATGCCTCTAGCTTGGCCTGCTGTTCTTTCAACTTCTGTAGCATGGCTAACTTTTCCTGGGCTATTGCCTCTTGAGATTCCTTCAGGACAAGACAAGAATTTCAAAACTGTTATTCCCAAACAACAAAGAATCAATCTAACAACACCCTACAAATAACTACCACATCTACAAGTACTAACAACTCAATATTATATTGTACCATTAAGGACCAAGCAGTGTGTTACCAATGTCCTGACAGTACTCATCACCTACCAACTACTCAATAATTATTCTACCACCAGACAACCAACCAATGCTCTACAACCATCCTATCTATAACGACCACCTACCAACAACTCAACATTCTACCAACATCCTACCAATAACAACCATCTACCAACAACTTGACATTCTATCACCAACAACCAATGCATTATGCTCTACCAACACGCTGTCTATAACCACAATCTACCAACAACTCAACATTCTACCACCAACAACCAACCAATGCTCTACCAACACGCTATCTATAACCACAATCTACCAATAACTCAACATTCTACCACCAACAACCAACCAATGCTCTACCAACACGCTATCTATAACCACCATCTATCAACAACTCAACATTCTACCACCAACAACCAATGCTCTACCAACATCCTACCAGTAACAACCATCTACCAACAACTTGACATTCTACCACCAACAACCAACCAATGCATTATGCTCTACAGTATAAACACCCTATCTATAACGATCACCTACCAACAACTCAACATTCTACCATCAACAGCCAACCAATGTTCTACCAACACCCTACCCCTAACTAACTACAATATCTGACTTGTAATGATATTGATTAATCCATACTTTAGTCTTGGTGGTTTCCATGTCAACAGGTGGTCTCTTTAGTTTCTTGATTGTGCTCTCGTCATCCA
>NW_022258204.1:67138-78895 GCF_009602425.1 Actinia tenebrosa
ACAATTGTACTGTTCACATGGACTGTTCACATGGATTGTATCTAAGCTCGGTGGTCTATTAAATACTTACAGTAAAGACCCAGGTACCAGACTCTGGTCTGTAGTCAACAAAACAAGCATCTAGTTTAGCTGTAGCAGCTTCAACTTTCTCCAGCCATCCTTGAAGTCTGAGTCTTTCTGGTGTCTAGGGGAAAATGGAAAAATGGAAAGAAAAATTAATTCAAGGGGGAAAATTTACAAAAGAAGTCTGCCCTGACTGGAAACAGGGCTAAAACTAAAGTCACAGCCAGAATTTTGGGTGAAAAAATGACAATGTCCAGAGAGAATTAGACCTCGTCCAGTCAAATCTTTGCCTTTTGGCCTGTAATTATGACCAACAACTGATCAGCCATTGTTTTTTAAGTTCTGACTAAAATAACAATAACAGCATTTCAATTTCCAAATTTTGGGTGGAAAAAATCCAAAAATCTCACTTCAATGTGTGAGAAAGCCCTGGTCTGAGGTCAGCCCAGAGATTGTTTCAGGTTACAATATGCTACAGCACATTTTTCATTGTGATGTACAGATCAAAACAAAAGTCACAACAAGTTTTTTAAGCAACAGACTAGTGCCAGTCAAATACATCAACCTGTAGAGTATATAAAAGTAAATGGCAACCGTACTCTAACCATTAATTTGATTGACAGTAGTCTGCTGCCACTTAACCTGCTGTGACATTTGATTCAATCAGTGTGTAGCAAAATGAAAACAGTGGTAACCCAAAGACCAGAAATCAAATCACACAAATGAAATTCATGTGCAGCCATTACCTTGATTGGCTGGTGTGTGTTCTTGTCATTTGGCCAAACTTTCAGTAAGGTGATTTCAGCTTTCTTATTCAATTCCTGTCCGACAGGAGGTTTGTTTGGGTAGCTGTCTGGGTAGACTTCAATCTCTCGACGTCGGAAGAAAACTGRAAAACAAGCAGGAATAAGGAGTGAGGTTTGTTCTTTATGCCAGCTGCGATGAACATATGATCAATGAAAATATAATGAAAAACAAAAAAATGGATAAATAGGTAGATGGTGGCTGGATGGGATGGAAAGGATGGATGAACAACATCAGATAGACAGATGCATGGGGGGGAGGGGGGGGGGCAGATGAGTCAATGGACCAATCAGTTGGTGGATGGGACAGAACAGGATAGATGGATGGATGGACGGATGGATGGATGGATGGATGGATGGGATGAACGGATAGATGGAACGATGGATCGATGAATAGTTGGGCGGCAGAATAAGGAGAGAGAAAGAACATTATTAGATGCAATACTCACCTATCTCATCAAGGTTGAGATCAGCAACATTAGTTTTACCCAGAAACTTTACCTCTCCATAACCGTCCCGGCCCACAACAAAATCCGTCACCCATATTTCACCAWTGTCATCAATCATTTCATTCAACTCAGGTATTGATGGCTTCGTGTAATACTCAGGCCTGTCAATGAAATCATCTATCATCAGTATTCATTTTACAATTATTGTTAACTCCAGTGTAATGTTTTCCCATTACAGATTATGTCATTCTCTGTGGGAAAAAGACTTTTTGCTTAAGTTGTATCCACATTCATAAATCTAACTTTCCATGCACAACCATTAAACAAAACAACTATGACACTATAGAGAATGACAAATGGTCTGAAATGGGAAAAYATTACACTCAATACATACAATATATGTCAAGGTTAGCCATTGTAAAGAGAGAGTAGCCCAAAAAGATGGGACGCAAATATTTTTTAACTCTATATCTTATCGAATGTTTGGGAGTAAAATTTCATGTTCTACCAAAAATTTTAAGCTTGAGTTTGACTGAGAAATTCCATGTTAAAGTTGAATGCCAAAGAGATTAATTCTCTATCTAGATAACAGAATACTACTGGGTTACTGATTTCTAACATCAGTTTTTCCTKTAATTATAAATATAACATATCAAAATAATACCTTGTTAGTATAATACCACAGGGCTCCAGCCTTAGCCCATCATCTTCTCCTTCAATCTCATCTGTTTCTGTGTCCCTCTCGGTTACCGCAGAATGATTTTGCCTCACATTGAGATCATCAAGAGTATCGTCAAGTCTCTTCTCTCCAGCTCTAGAGAAACGGACACCCATAGGACTAGAACTGTCTTTGTTTGGGTCACTCATCATGGCTGAGCTAGCAGGTGTTTGTGGAGTGTCGGCAGAAAATGTTGACGGCCTTTGTGAGGAGAAGTGATAAGGTGATGCTGCTGATCTTATTTCTGATTCGTCGTTGTCTGAAGGGCGCAGCTGCAAACCACCTGAGGTAAGGGGAGAATCCTGTATAAAGAAAACAAAAGTTTTTTAGCCAAATTATCTTAAGAGGCCATTTATTGTACCAGAAGAGAATAAAACAAAATGGTAATGAGAAAGGGAAAGGAGGGGAAGTGAAAAAAGGAAAGAGATAATAAGAGGGAAAAGAAAGTAGAAAAAAGGAATAGGAAAGAAAGAGAAGGAGATGGGAAAGCAGGAAAAAATGAAAAGTGAAAGAAAGAGATGGTGAGGATAAACACTATCTTTTCTTACTTGTTCAAGACCATTTCTGTTTCTTATGACCAGTTTCTTAACGCTTTTTCGGGGAACAAAAGTATCAGGGCTGAGGCCCACTTCATCATCCAAACCCTCAAAGAGCTTCAGCTACAAGAATACAAAATATTTTGACATCAATCTGATTAATGTAATGACTTGTATGCAGTCCGAACTGATTCTTATACCCCATTCACACCTAAACRTTTAGTTAAACTATGTTTTCATTAGGAAAAAATTGAGAAACTAGAAATCTACTGACAATATAATGAAACTTTCTAAAATATTATCAGAGCAAGACAAAGGATAGCTTACATGCATTATTTCACCAAATATTGTGCAGTGTTCGTAGATAGTTTTCGAAACCTTTTTAGTTAAACCACTTTAAAACATGTTTAAGCCTTGGTGTGAATGGGGTATCAAATTAAGTAATGAAAAAGGGCCAACCTTGTTCATAGTATGGCTGTTTATGGGTCTTGGCTTGATTTTAGCTGTAAGCTTAGAAGAAACCTTTGTAAGAAAATAAAGGAAAATCATTATGAAAAACAAGAAATTCATTCTGGATGGCTATGGATAATTTTCTAATTGCATGTTATGTCATCACAGCCATGTTAGTGGTATTTAACAAAAGATTGATTAAAAGCTTTCATTGGTAATACCAAGATGGCTGCCATGTGTTTGTCATCTGACTCAATCTCTTGGGAATACTTCTAATAATGTACCCATCAATTAAGAGAACGCAATGGTAGCACAAGAGTAGCTCAAAATGCTGCATGCCTGCACCATTATATAAAATATTCTTTTTCTTTCTTCCCATAATGCAGCCAATCATAGCATGTTAAATATAGCTATCCTATCAAATAAATATTCATAAGATAAACCATTACCTTATAATGTGAAGGGGATGAGACCTTTGATGAAGCTGTAGTATTTGTCACTGCCTTTTCACTTTTAGCTTTTTCCTTTAGAAAACAAATTGAGCAAAGAGCATCAGAAACTGGAGTATTCCAACACATGCCACATCCAGAAAGATTTCAAGTGCTTGTTGTACTTACTGTCAATGAATTTCTGAACAGCTTGGAGTCTCCAAAGGGAGAGTTGTTGAGCGCAAGAATCTGTTGGTGCATTTGTAACTGTTGCTGTTGTAGGAGAGCATTGTTCTGATTTCTAAAAGACAGAAATAAACTTTAGTATACATACATACACGTAAGTACTTGRATTCTGTACCGGGAACATTAACATTACCTTCCTTTTAACTCTGAAAAGTGGAAATACCCTAGCAGTGAACTGTTTCCTCCAAAGTTTAAGCCAGACCCTTGGCCTAATGCTGTGGAGCCAAAACCTGTCAAAAAAATGAAYGTAAAATTTTATATTTTCCTTGGCTTGCCAATACCTCAAGAACCAATGATAGTGAAATTATATTTTTCTTGCACTTTGAGTTAAGTTTGTGATCATTAAAAACATGAAGAAAAACATGCAACAGATCAGCAAGATTTGCAGCCAAGATTCTAGGATAACATCATTTATATTTTAAGATTCCACAAGGGGGCAGTATGCATTTTGTGCATTAAAGTGTGGTACAAAGCACAAATAGCCGGATTCTTCCTACTTTTTCTTCACATATTTCAAACAGAGTTTGTAAAATATAATCCATGACTTACCTGTCTGTGCCAGTCCCCCAGTAAGTCCGGTACCCAGGCCTGTGGTCCCACTACCAAATAGTCCAGTACCTGTTGCACCAGTACCAAAGCCAGTACCTAGAGTACTAGTCGTACCAAATCCTGACTTCCCAAACAGGGATGTATCGGTAGCACCAGTACCAAATCCTGTGGTAGACCCAAGACCCCCAAATCCTGTTGCTGGCTTGTTTAGCTGATTAGCACCTCCAAAGAGACCACCACTCGTGGATGTGCCAAATCCTGTGCTTGTGGCACCAAGTTTACTGTTGAACAGTCCAGTCTTGAATGAAGATAATACAATATTCTGTGAGTATGATATATTACATCTYGTCACATTGTACAATAATTATTGTATACTCATATCACAACCATCACCATGTCATTGTTAACARTAATATCCAATCACAATGATTACTACCACCACCATGCAAATTCATTAACAATAAATAAATTCAATGGGTGGCGTAGTGGTTTACCTCTTGCCTCTCACAACTATGGTACAGGTTGGTTCCCCAGCATGAACTGAATCATATGTGATTTGAGTWTGTTTTAAGTGAAATTATCCTCTCACTTGCCACAATGGCCATCTTAGACATCTTTGAATACTTTCATACAAGGGTTTACAAATATGTCTGTCTAACAAACAAATTCCAATATGTGTGGAAAATGCATCTAGGTTTTGCAGCTTATGCCTCCTGGCTTAGTGCACAAAAGGTCAACTCTACCTACACCTATTTGTATACTGTGATATTATTGAAATTATCAAACAGTAAAAAAGAAAGCATGAACTACCTGTGCTGTGTTTCCAAATCCGGTTTGCCCAAAGAGACCAGTCGCGGCAGAAGAAGCAGGCTGGCCAAAACCAGTTGTCCCAGAACCAAACAGTCCACCAGACTGAGTTGTTGTGGTTGTACCAAACAACCCAGGCTAAAGATATATACATATAATTTATACTTATTGAAATACATCCATTAATACACTCCAAAGCTATAGTCAATAAATCTTTTTAGCTTGGATATACATAGAGTATAAGTAGAGAATAAGTTTCTTTGTTGAGGTATGTTATTATGTTTCTTTTCAAACATTACCACTAAACAATAGCGTTGCGCGCTGATTCTAAAAATAGCTTAAAGATTCGGACAAGCATTGCATTCTGTTTAACCGCTACGAGGATTATACGAACCGATTTTATTATTTGTACTTAAAGTTACAATAATAACCCATGTAAACTAAGATCAACTGCGATGGGCTGTGAAAATTATCTGCTGAAAGTAAACTTGTAAGTTTGTTTGTCCAAATTTCGCCTTTGTCTTCGTTTTTATGACATCACGGCTGTGCTGCGCTATTGAATACTTCAAAGGTTTTCCTTCTTTYCTTCCTTCCATTTTTCTTCCCTTTTCCCCTCCATTCTCCACTCCCTTTTTTCTTCCTTCCTTCTATTTTTTTACTATAGTTAGCTTCCTAATACTTACAGTCTGTCCAGTACTGGATGTTTGTCCAAACAGGCTACCAGAAGCAGGGGTACCAAAAGCACCGGTACCAAACCCTGAAGTAGCAGTTGAGGTTGTATTTGTTCCAAATAGCCCTCCTCCTGACTTACTGCCAAACAACCCTCCTGTTGAAGTTTGGGCTTGTTGACCAAATAAACTTGTTCCTCCTAAAAAGGGTTGAACAGTAACRACAAGAAATACTCTATGGTCAATGGTTATGCAGTATAATTATTATCAATATGGCAGAACTGTARAATGCAAACATCAAATTGGTAGAGGCAAAGAAAACAGCAGAGCACTCTGAGTGAGGTGGAGGACAATGATGAAGGGCCCATGTTCCCAAGGGAACCAACAGGACTATATTATTAATATCAATAATTTCAATAATTCCCAGGGGAATGAACTTAACAAACCAACTACTGCAAATCAATGGATTCAAACTTGGTGGTAATTTACTCACCTCTCACCTCTCRGGTCTCAGGTTTGATTTCTGGACTCAAAATCACAAGCGCACATGTGAGTAGAGTTTGTTAGGTCTCACCCTTGACCCAAGTGTTTTTCTCCTGGGTCTAAATTGGGTTGGATTCCTGGACTCAGCATCACATGTGAGTAGAGTTTGTTAGGTCTCACCCTTGACCCAAGTGTTTTTCTCCTGGGTCTAAATTGGGTTGGATTCCTGGACTCAGCATCACATGTGAGTAGAGTTTGTTAGGTCTCACTAAGTTCTCTGTTTTTCCCTTCATAAAACCCAACATGGGAAATTCCTCGGCCATTTCCTGACTTAGATATGCCAAGAGGTTGTTTCAGGGTTAGATAAGGTTACATTTCTTTACAGTTTATTACGTAACCAAATGACCCACACTTCCTTATCAAATTATCCTGATTCAGGATCRACCCACCTGTATTTCCAAATCCAGTTTTAGGCTGACCAAAAGCAGAGAAGTTGGTGGCACCTCCACCAAACAGTCCTCCAGAGGAAGCGGTTGTCGTTGTCGCTGTTGACCCTGGAAATAAGCCTCCYGTAGCACTGGCTCCTGTTTTGCGACCCAGAGAGTAATCTTCAAAACGCAGTTCCTGAAAGAAAAAATAAGGTAAATATTTCAGGAATATTCTAGTTTTCTTCTAGAAATCATTTTAATGTCATGTTTACTCAAGGTATTAATGGCAATCAAAATATTTCTATTTAACAAGCAGAATTAAATTTCTATTCTCAGTATTAAGAAATATGAATTTGAATCATGAATCATATCCCTATATCATCAAGACCTCAGCCGTCAGGGCTTTCAGAATATGCCAGCGGCCGGCAGAGCTCCAGCGATTGTTTTGAAGTTAACAACCTGCTATTTTCTTTTTCCTTTAAAATAGTTTCTGTTTCTTGTAGCGGATCACAGCCAGCTACTTTAGAAATGTTCATATAATTCTAAAGTAGCTGGCTGTGATCATGATCACCTACTCCAAAACACTCTGAAAGCCCTGCTGCCTGTGACTTTGACAAATAACATGTAATTTATGATATTCATAGTATATTTTTATTATTTTATTATCATTACCTCAAAACTCTTGCCTTCATACTCTTTCATAACAGTGATACTCTGATGTCTTGTGTTGACTGTAGTGGTGATACCATTTTTGACCATCTGATCTGTGCCATTTACAACCTATAGTGCAAGCGATAAAATTGCTATCAAATGGCGAAYGACAATACARAAAGGTGYARACAAATTGYGAGCAGATTGCAAGMATTTGGTGTGATCAAAAATYGCAGTAATTGTACATGTTTCTGGGCTGTACTGTAACAACAAACAAGCCCAGTCACAATACAGAATACTAAATACTTGAAAACACAATTTTGGCTTTTCAATTACATGTCCCCCAGGACATTTCTATGTGTTGAAACATGTGGGCTATTGTTTTTGGATCATTAACCAATCAYATTCTATCAACTGCTTTAATGTGTTATAAGGCCTCAATATCTACTAAGCATATGTTTTTCATTTTGATATTGAGAAATRAAAAACACCCTAATTATGTTCCAGGAAGAGCATGTGTTGGRCCCTTTTAGCYTCTAGTAGTGAAAGGGATAACTTGATCATTGACATGTTGTGTAATATTATAAATCTTACATTAAACTTTAATGGTGTTCCTGCCTGGGCTGTTGATTGTGATCCAAACCCTAAAAGAAACAAGAAATCAAAGGTACTGTACATGTAAGGTACTGTTGATGCTATTGCTGTTATTCTCATTGCACTTGCAATATTATTATTGCAGTTTTACTGTTGTAGCTATTGATGATGCAGACGGTAATGATGATGATGATGTTATCATTGCTTTTGTTGTCAATAATATTGTTGCTGTTGTCAGTGTTGCATCTATCAATGAAGGTGTCGTTGTTGTTGTTAACTCATTGTTGTTGTTGTGGTTATATACAATCAACCCTACCTGCACTTTGGAATCCAGTTGTTCCAGCACTAAAGAGAGAGCTCTGTTGTGTACCAGTAGTACCTCCCCCAAATAACCCACTTGTAGTRGTATTAGTAGATGGTGTACCAAATAGAGAACTACCTATTAAACAAAACAGCAGTAACAGTATTTATATTTATAAAACTCATGAATAATTCATGAGGAAGACACAATAGAAATCATTGTTCGTGGAGAAGGTTGTATATCTGATACAAAATTGTCCTGATTTGGATAAACTTTAACTTCAATTTTCTTAGTCAAATTCAATTTTATCTTTAAAATTATAGTAGAACATGAATGTATACACCTAGACGTTTCATAAATAATATACAATATAAGTGGCCGTGTTGTATCAGATATACAATCACTTGCCTTYGGCTTGTGGTTGATACAACAGGGCCACTCATACTGTATATATTACATATAACATGGATCAAACAACTGTCTGTTTCAGTGAAGGCAATTCATTAAATCCTTGTTCAATTCTGCCCTGAGTAGACATTCATATAGGAAATGGAACGGGTTTGAGTGCAGCTTGGAAAAAATATCCCGMGTGCAGTTTAAAATCAAGATTTTTAAACTGCACRAGCTAGAGGCAAGGACTGATATTTATAAAACTGCACTTTTAAAAAATATGAATAAAAAAATAAATTTAAGATCAATGCTTTAAGCGTTTTTTCCTACCTGTTCCTCCAAAACTGCCTGTGGTACCAGGACGCTGTCCAGCATTGAAGGTCRATGACTGGCCAAAAAGAGTTGAACCAGTTGAGGAGGGGTTGCCTCCAAAGAGACTCCCACTTGTCCCAGTAGTTCCAAAGCCTTTTTGAATAAATAAATAAATAAATGAATAAAAGAGTTTATCATCTGTGAAATAATGATCATTTACCTCACAGCTCAAAGACTCACATCCCGGTAAATATTCCTTGATATTCACTTCGCCTTCRAAAAATATTTGTGAATTACCATGTTTTTCAAAAGTGGTCAAGTTAATAGTCTTTGGAGTCAAATATTTTATCAGCAATTTCCCATTTTTGCTCGCCATCAGTGGCATATGAATTTACCTAGTGACAGGTCTATAAATACATAACCCATAACCTTCGAAAACTATTTTATCCATACTATACCTGTACTTGTGCCAGTTGGCTGCCCAAACAAACTTCCTGTCGTAGTTCCTCCTCCCCGGAAGAGGCTTGTTCCTGTACCGGTATTAGTACTGCCACCAAACAGTCCTGTGCCTGTTGGTTGTGTCTGTCCAAATGTTCCAAAGCCTGTCGTCTGGGTGTTGGAACTGCCGAATAGACCTCCTCCACTCGTTCCTGCGGCTGAAAAAAAAATTATATTTATATTTTCATACTGACATGGTTGGTACACACTTTTATCGCTGTATAGTTCAAGCCTGAGGTGGTGAGTCTGATTCTCAACTGAACTAATTATATCTTTTCCTCCGACGAAGGACTAGCGTCCGAAATGTCAGTAAGAAATTTCAGTTTTTTTCAGTAAATCTTTTCACAGTGTATAATTTACCCTTTTATCATTACTGTAATAATAATAATCTTTATTTCCGTTTCCATATTTCAAAATATTTACATATATATATATTAGTGCATTTTTTCTTTCTGATTTATTTTTATTTCACATTATATCTTATGAAAAAAATGCTTTACATTCAAGGAAATGACTAGAGGCTAAAGGAACCGTAAGGTTTTCGAAGTTGGACCCTAGGCAATGTAAGTTATAATTTTATTCAGTAGCTTCAGACACACACACACACACAAATAGCAGCAGAAAAGCGAAGGTGACAACTGTTTCATTAGAAACACCAACACAGCTCACACTAGTTTTTAGTTAGTTAGTCAGTTAGTTTAGTTATTTCTACTTATATCAAAGTTTCTTGTTCTTAAATCAAATTTCCAGCTCTCGGAGCTAGCATTTTTGTTGATCAACCATGTTTTTTTAGGAAATGAATCTGGCTAGATTGATACCTGAAGTTTGGCCAAAAGGCGATGCCGTTGCTTGAGGCCCAAATGCAGCTGGCAAAAGAGTATCACAGTAAAAGGAATTAATTTCAATATGTACAAAAATAAATTTAAAAATTGTTACATTACAGAATTTATCAAAACAGGTGAATGTGGGGAAATTTGTGTTGACTGCAACTACTTCCTGACAACAATATTCAAAGCCTTATATTTGGTTTCACTTTCATTTTGACATCTGGTCGAATCTAAAATACATTTCCAATGTATGTACAATAGTTATAACAACTTCACATKACAAAAACTAAAATAACAAACACCTATATCAAGGACTTTTCTTGATTTTTACTTCATAATAAATACGAGAAAATCACAGATAAGTAAAGTATTTACGACAAGATTCGAGTATTTGAGGTTTTCTTGAGAAGTACAGTAAAAAGATTCGTTAGGATTTTCAACTTACTTGTTCCGGTACCAAACGTGGATCCTCCGCCAAATGGCGTCTTGGCAGTGCTTGCAARCATGACTTTACCTCAAAAACTTGCGATCAGTGAAAATCCATCATATGGGAGACAAATAATCGTAAAATAAATCGAGAAATAACGAATATAACTTCACTCAACACGTKAGGATCTATCTGCCAAACTTGAAGAAGATTTCACACCAATATTGCTTGAAATAACGCTTTTAAAGGCTTGTCAAACAAATCTTCGATAAAGTAGAGTCCACTCTAGTTTTTATTGTGCTTATAAAGGCCAATAGTAGGAATAAATAGAATATTACGTGATCAAATTGAACCACTTTCGACCAGTTTTATTCCAGTGCGCGCCATTAAAAATACCTCTAATATTAGCACTACGCATGCCTCATGCTATAAAACCGCTGAGCTCGAGCCTTTAGTTTGATTAATTAAATATCGATTGAAAATTGCAGGTAATCCAAGGCTTGATTTAGGACATTAATTTCAAAATTAAAAGATCTAGAATTGCTAGATTCTCTAAGAATCATGTTTTAAATTATCAAAAAATCATATCGAATAAAAAAATAAGTCATGAATTAAATATCGATTAAATATACTCGTGCCCAGGACCTTACGGTTTGTCTGGGTTTCAACATGGCGGACAAACCAGATAAAAGTAAAGCAAAAGAAATAGCTTCACAGAAGAGACGGCGTCGAAAGGAGCTAAGACACAGGGCACAGAGCCTTATTGAAGGAGCAACAGATCCTTGGGAGAACACGGAAGAATACGAAACTGTGATTCCCGAGGAAGAAGATGTGGAATTCGTGGATGAAGAGACAGCTGAGCTCGCAGAGGATGTGATTCAGTATACCAATATGGGAAGGGAACTGCTATGTGAGAYGATATTAGGTCAGTACTTTATCATGTATCTACAGTATGATATCGTACGTGAATTGAAGATATTAAGATCCTTGTCTGATGCGATGTTTTGGAATTTCGGTTTTAGTATAAAGCCACAGTCCTTTTATAATAATGTCAAAGTTCTCCAAAATGATATACCTTCATTGTAATCCAGTTGTCTATTTTTTCACCTTCTTTTCTGCTGTCGAGTCA
>NW_022258204.1:87308-102649 GCF_009602425.1 Actinia tenebrosa
TTTGCCAACAAAATTTTGATTAAGTTTTCACAGCAAAACCTCGAAAATTCGACGTATTATTTCCGTTTCTTACTTCGGAGGTTTAGGTTTTGATGAACTGGAAAAAAAATTTTAAGTGAATTGTACTAATTTGAATATGAGTTGTTCCTGTAAACGTGCCGCAATAGATGCTATTATCGTCGATCGTAAATTGCAATTATTACGAAAAAATAAGTGAATCCTATCGTTTTAAAAGAGTTCCTCGTACGTATGAAGATCATGAATTTTGTTTCTCATTAAGCCATTTGAATTTTCACACTAGATGTAAACAAGGCCTTAGAACTTGAAGAGTGTTTAAAAAATACATACCGCTTCAACTGGTTTAAGATTTACCCAAAAAACTAAAAATGTCAGTTTCAAAAGATGCCCAGTTCCTTTGCCCRGATTTTTTTTCCGAAAGGAAACGAAAATACTAAGGTTTTTTTTACAAAAACTCTAAGAATAAATGGGAACGAATTTTTCGATTTTTGATTTTGTCGGGTTTTTTTTCTTTTTCTTTTCGTTTTGATTCAACTTTCATTTGCTACGTTTTCAACAGTTATTTTCTTGATATTCATTAGTTGGTTTAACGCCATAGCTCTAGCTAATAGCAGTTACTTTTGTTCATTAAAAAAACCCTCCTCAAATAAGGTTTTTTGTGTTTCTTTTGTTCTTGTTGTTATTGTTTTGTTTTTGAGTTCTTACCTTAATTTGATGTTATCGAAGAAGCATTCAGTTAAATGTAAAGTCAGATCAGGCGATTAGCTCTTGTCTGTGCCGAATGTCTGGTTTATAAATACTGTGCAGATGTTTGCCTCTACTGGTTGATTAAAATAATGTATTAATCTTACGACTCGCCACGAGAATGTATACCTCCAGCCCCCCACACACATMCTCCTAAATCAGCCAATAAAATGTAAGCAAAAATAAATTCATCAYTGTCGACATAGTCACTCTTTCTAGAAAAAGATTGCGTCCAATGAAGAACTTTAAGGTGTAAAATATAATGTAATTTGAACCCACATACACCGATAGAAATTAAAGAAACTAAAGTTGAATTGCATTCACTGTGCCATACCCTTGAGACATCCGCAAAACGGAAGCTGAGGCGTCGTATGGACTTCAGTTGAGATCGATCAGTCCTTAYTGTACTTTTGTTTACATTTTTTCTATATATGATGAAATTATTTATAAGCTAGGAAGTAGTACATTTTTGTTTACTTGGGTTTTTTTTTTTTTCCTTTTTTTTTATATAATTGAATTAGATATAAAACTAAATGTTTTTGCTCGCATTCACCATGGCGTAAACGATTCCTGTCTCAACCCAAAAGCTTGGTCTTCAAGTGGGAGATTAGTATTCCCAATTGCTTTTGTCCAATTATAATGACTTTCTAAGTTTTGGGCTTATTGTTTYAAGCTTCGATATTCTAATATCCGGCAAAATTAACAAAAATAGATCATTCTGGCGCTGTGCCCGACTGTGAATTGTATACTGGCTTGTTATCAAGAGTCACTTAAGCTGTTAAAAATATCGAGTGTTTGGATGGCATTGTCACGGAAAAAGCTGRCAAGATGAAGTGCACTTCACACAAGTAAAGCCAGCAAGAAGTCCTATACCATACTTTTTAGCTCCACTTGAACAGTGTTATGCCATGCTCGTGCCCCGCCTTTCTTTCAGGCGAAAAAATGAAAATAGCCTGGGGACAAAAATGTACGATAGAATAGACCTATCCCGAATTCGCTTGGATGACCACGAAACAATGGTTTCAAGTCGAGACTGAACTTGATTCTTTTATTCATCAAGTAAGTCTATTGAAGCTAAAAATTGTAAATTGAGCCACTCGCATTAATTAAATGTCCTTTTTTGTTTTGAAATCCCAAAAACAACAACAACAACAAAAAAACAACAACAACAACAAAACAAAAAAACAAAAACAAAAACAAAAAAACAACAACAAAAAAACAAAACGAGAAACAAAACAAAACGAACAAAGAGAAAAACACAAAGAAGACACATTATTAATCTTATAATCCCTATATCATGTCGACTTCCGTTCACGAACAAATCAGCAGTATTTCCGGTTCATGAGCACTCGAATCCAATATGAAATTGTTTTAACATTATTCATCTATTCATCGACACGCTTGGATCAGACTCTGTTATTCCACAGTATTTTTTTCTATCATTGAAGCGTTTGCTTTCTTTAAAGGTTAGTGATTGTCAAGGTCRGTTTGTAAAGGTTTCATTTTTTGAAAAAAATTTGTAATTTTATCAATTAATTTCCTGGTTACGAAGCAGACACTAATCATGACGTCATTAACAYAAACGGAAAAAACATCTTTGCAAATTTTAAATTTGCTGAAAGTGACTGATATTGGTGCGTATGTCAAATCCTTTCTTAAATAATATAATTCTCAAGTGGTATATTTTTTTGCTTCCAATACTCTAGCCTAGACCAGAGGAGCCTAGACTTCCAAAATCGAAATGAAAAGGACTTCTACGAAGTTAAGACCACGACAGGCACGAAAGTGCATAGTATCGATCCTCGTTATTAGTGTGTTGATTATAGTCTTGGACTTGGTATTTTTTGCACTGACCATCGCAAGAAGCGCTTCTGACTTGAAACATGCCGATCTGCAGACGCTTTACTCTGTCTATTGGCTTGGTTTACCTGTAAGTAGTTGATGTTCYAATAATACAATTGGTTTAGTTCGGTTGAAATACGTTTTGTCAAATCTTTCATAAATAATTTAATTCCAAGCTTTCGGGTCTCTGACCCATTAATTCCAAAACCAAAGATATTGCGTTGATGAAACACATTTAAACCGAATAAAACCAACATACAACAATCATATCTCGTATTTGTTTAATATTATGCTACAGAAGTKGTATTTAAATTGATTATTTTGCATATTGGAACCAACGTTCAGAATATATTAATTTGTCTACGTGATCCAGACATCTAGGGAAAAACACGGGCGAAAATGGGGAAAAATTATTCACATTTGCATTGCTGTTTTCTATCCATGTGGACTTCAGTTTCCACTTCAAAAGACTTAATGATTTCAAAATGGCCGCCATATATGTCAGTGACGTCACTGCTTTCGGTCAAGACGCCTTGTTCTTTCTTACAAAAGCAGGAAGAATTTAGTCAAAGTGAGGTATGATTTCTTCGAATTTCCGGCAGGTGCTCTTCACAGCTATCATTGGAATCATCGCAGGAGTACGAAAACAAAAAGCTTTGGTAAGGTTCATCATTTTGCATTGGAGACGTTAAGAACAACTGAGGACGTAATGAAACCCTGGCAGTGACCATCCTCAGTACCTACATCTCATACTAACCACCTCTCAGCCATAGCTCATTGGAAAGCGCCTTTGATCACATCCATATGGAAAAGAGCGCTATATAAATATCATAAATTATAAACAATTTCYACCATCATCATCACGGTCTTTATGCCAGAATGCGCGTTAGGTCGTCACATTGTTTACCAAACCCGTTCTGTTCTGAAGGGGTTGATCAAAGTCACATGACCAACTCACACATAGAATTGGAAACATGCTAAATTTTGCGGAGGGAGGAAAACCAGAGAACCCGGAGTAAGCCCTTCGAATCAAAAGAGAGACCTAACAAACTCTATTCACATGTGATGCCAATTCCAGGGATCGAACCGGAGACCCCAGAGGTGAGGACACCACCCCTACACCACCCCTCACCACCGCGGACTCTCTCTTTATCTCGAATCAGTCATGACACTTCAAAAATTTTCTACTTTCGAATAACTTTTCAGACTTTTTCAGAATATATAAAATCCCTAAATATTCGAATTTCATTTATAGGTGATAGGATACATGATTTTATCGATCATCACTTGTGTGCTGGCTGCTTCAATGGCAATTCTGTTCGTGTTGGTTGTGTATATCGTATGTGGATCATGTAAGTAATGATTGATAAAATAACAGCCTTCATATTAATGAATCGTATTTTACAACCGTTAATCCCTGTGTTCGCTGGTCGCTGGAGGTTCAAATAGCACCCAGCAAATACCATCAAGAAAATACCATTACATTCTCTATATATACAACTGAAATATTGTACAACACTCAACTSACATGTTGATTTTTACGGAGRRAGAAAAAGAACCGTAGAATAACTCTCATGGCAAGGGGAACAATACAACAAACAAACTCAACTCTCATATGTGGTTTAGTCAAGAATCGAAACCAYACCGCGGTGAGAAGACACTACCCCAACATATCAGAGCACTTGTTCAGTGATTTGAAATTTTCAAGGTGTAAAATTTGTTAAAATATTGTTTTTCCAAATTTGCAGTTGGTGAAAATGAACGCGTAGGACGAGACGGCAAGTCATGTGGCTTAAAAGATCCAAACAGATTTATGTACATCACTATGGTAACCGATGCCGTATTGATTTTTATCTGCTGTCTGATTGGCTCGATATTTGCTTGCTGTCATACATGTTCGTGTTGTTCTCCAAGGGTAAGTATACTGGAATCGATTGTACTACTAGAGAAATTCAAATGATATATCATCCTAAATGCAAAGGAATTTGGTGAAGCTACTGCTTCTAATAACTTTACAGCGCTTCTCAATCACAGCGCGAAATCGTACAATTAGCCATGGTGACGAAGTAGGTTTTGGTGGACGTCAATCAATGCGTTTCCATGACATTCCATAGGCACGTTCTCTTAAGGCCGTTTTAGACGGTACGATTTTCGCCTACAACTATCGTATACAACACGCTCGCGTCTGTCGTGGCGTGTTGTAGGCTTGATTTACACGCTACGACTCGAGTTGTAGGATGGCGTGAGCGTGTCGTATACGATAGCTGTAGGCGAAAATCGTACCGTCTAAACCGGCCTTTAAAAGCTTTGCGTTTTCCGACCATTTCCGAATAAATGCGCGCGCGTGGAAAAAATATTCTTRCGCCGTGTCTGATGCTGATGACAACGAAATCCATGAATGTAATGGCGCTTGCGCGCATGAATCGAAAGTCCTACTCGTTTGCTGGCTGGTAGCCGTCAGGTRGCGGGCAGGTTTTATTGGTATAAATCTACTGATTGAAACACTATTTTGTTGCTTTACAGWCCAGAGATGAACCAGAAGTCATCACTCTTACTCCGCTCAAAACCAAACCTACAGATGATCCGTTCGTTTAAAACAGTAATTACTWGCAGCACAGTTGTCTCGTCATCTCAACAACAAGATAACCCAGATTGAATTGCGTTTCTAATATGGTTCCAAAATATTTATAGCTATTTAAATTTACATATCMTTAATCACATCATACAAACGAGGCTGGTGGTGACAGCTTCGAGTCCTATTTAGTTTATAATGCCGATAGGGAACGATAAGTGATCGAGGAGGAAGCGGATTCCTAATCTCRTCGAAGCGCCTCTTTGTTTCGTCGAATGACAGACTTTCGACTTCGTTACGGTACTTTTCATTGATAGAAGGTCTTAAATCATCCAGTACTCTCTTCCAGTTTGCATGCCAATGGATCTTTCTTGGGTAAGGTCGGTGGAGAGTTCCGTGTGCTGTTGTGAGTAAATTATAAAGAACCTGTCCCTGGAATTTGATATCCGYCTTCAAAATCAAATATTTCTGGCTCTCCTGCCAATTGACTGCTTCGTAGGTCACGTGATAGGGTAACAAATGTGGTATTGCATCGCGGTGGAAAGCGTTGAATGCGCCGTCGAAGTTTGAATACGAAATAAAAGGAAATGGAAAGGGTCCTTCCTTGCTGCAAAACGCTTCCCAGACGTCGGGGACATACTCTGAAATACAGTACTGTCGTTGCTCGAAGCAAAAGTTCAACAACCCRACCGCCGGCTCAAACTCCAGCAAAAACCTCTCGAACTCTCGATAAGGGTTGTCTTCTCTCTGCAACCGCTTCCCACGAAATTTCAAATACTTGTGAACCACATCGCGTGACAGCCTGTCGTTATGCAACGACGAATGACGATGAAAGACTTGATAGGGCTCGGTATGGTATAACATGACRTCATCGTCCATGAATATATAATAGAGATATTTATCCACATTTGGTAAAATATGTGAGAAAAGAAGATTTCTCCCTGTTGACCACGTGGTGTTGTACTCTGTRAAGATGTATTTTACATTCGGGTACATTCTGCCTGAATCTTCACAACGGTGTTTCCAGCTAAGGATCAAAATATCGAATGTGTGTCCCCGCTGTCCAAGTTGATCAGGGCGCAGAAAATGTGGTGGAAGACAGCTTTCTGTTTGCGTAACGTAGAGAAATTGTTTTCTCGTTGCTTCGCTCTGCTKTTCTTGGAGATTGCTTATTATGGATGCATCATACGGGTCATTTGAGATTGCATCCGGGAACTTTGATAAAAGATGCTCGTTTCCATGGCGATTGTTGTTTTCATACGGGATATCTGCTGCTTTATCACATAGTGAACACCAAAAAAGTTTGAGATTAAAAATGAAAAATAATGCTGTTGCAAAAAGGGTTATTGAACACAGAAACGCTCGATAAAGCATGGTGATATCTGGCCGTACTTTTGAACTTCAAGCCATCTGAAATGAAAYAGAAAAACATCAAATTATAGTAATAATAAATATCTATGCCATGTGCCGTGACTAACAAAGCGTTTCGTCCGATACATTAAAGTCGAGTTTTGGTGGACGTCAATCAAAGTTACACAACCAATAAAGATAAGCCTGCTGGTTCTGAATGACATCTAGGTCAAAACARAGTTTAAACCAGTTAGATATTTAAAATCCAATGCAAGAGTCATATTATTATGACTTGTATATTAAATTTTAATAGCAATAGTCTTACTTTTTGTAACTTTGTTTGTAGTGAGGGCCGTATAAGTTAGTTAGATAACTCATTGGGTTATTACCCTACCCTCTTTAATATATGTTATTGTATTGTATTGTAGGAAAGTATTGGGAAATAATAAGCAGGAAAAAATATATGAATAACCGCAGTAAGTTTATTTTGGYATAAAAAACGGAGGTTTCGTTGCCAGATATATCCAGCTCTCTCATAAAATGAATAAAAATTCTTTTCCCTCAGAAGTGGAAATAGAAATAGAAAGGCTTGAAATAAAGTAACGACTTAAGCTATGGTATAATTCGTACTAAATAGATTTAATGATTTTACTTACCGTCCCTTGTCTTAGTTCCTTTGTGCTTTCACGCTATGATAATATGATAATGAGCTGGTATACCACTTGATAGGTACCTGACTGGACATTGTGTGCGAACTAAAAGAACTGTCTACTACCGGTARCTTTACCGTAAACACTGACAGTCGCCACAGGGATCCCGAAACGGGTTTTGTGTGAAAAAACTAAATTGATGAAATTATTAATGATGGATCCAATCTTTTTTTTGTCAAGTACACAGACCTCTCAACCTTAGTCACATAATAAAGCTATCTACAGGGATCCCAAAACCGGGTTTTTTTTATAAGGTAGCTCTTCTTAATCGTTTCCTTGGCAACGCGTAAACACTTGTCCKATGAAGGTCTATCGAAAAACAAAATCAAATTTGGGCAAGATGCGTGAGGTTGTTTTATAAAACCCTTCAAAATAACGCAAGAATCAAAGTTTTTTTTTTTTTTAAAGAATAAATGGCGTGACAACGTAGTTATTTGGTTATGGAATAATTGGGTTTGTTTACACTGTCAATATTGTAGTAATCAAGCACTCGTTGGAAATTAGAAAAAATTAAGAATGACACAATACTGGCTAAAAAACTTTCAAAATCTAAAGGAACTCAAACAGATTTGTATCAGAATTCGAAGATATCAGGACTCCAAATATGCTCCTTAGTTAWTTTAAACGCAAACATTGCATTCCAGTGGGGTTTTTACGATACTCGAGGCATTTTACAGAGTTTGTGCTTCAATAAACTTGTGAAAAGGTCTTTTCTTTGAAGAACAATTGTGAATTCCCTTGGGACGTAAAGAGAACCTATCAAAATTCACAATTGATTAGCTTAAGTGTCTGAAGTGTGCACGATTCTCCTATCATATTTCATCTCCTGTTGGGAACTCTGTTGACGAGTTGCGCGTAGATACTCTCCAGTTTTATGAATTACCGAATAACAAGGCCTTCGTCGCTTTTTTTGAGAATTAAGAAGTATAAAATACAGGCAAGATTTTTAGATCCTCGAAGGATTAYTCTCAAAGCCCGGCATCCGACGTAAACTGAAGAATTTGTTTACGTTTCTTTGACAGAACGAGCAAGACAACGTCAAACCATATGAACAGTTAAGTCSTTCTCAATCATTTAATTGGTTCTGAATGTCTAACTAAGATATTCCTGGAAGGGTTGACTCAAGGCTGATGAACTAATTATCAAATTGGAGTGTCCTTTACAAGACGACGCAAAGAAATTGCAGCATCGGACGTAACCATGSCTCCAGATGGAACCCGACACGAGATGCCGATGGTCTTAAGTATACTGTTTCAWCAATGATAAAAACTCCTAAATCCTTAACATAAAACCTTGGATTCTTACTCCGTAAAAGCTATTTGTTCCACTGTTGTTGTTGGGCTAACAAGTTCTAAGATTCTTCCATCGAACCGGTAGGTGTCTTTGTACTAATTAAAACGTGTCTTGGATAATTAATCATTAATATTAAAGRTTATGAAGCCTTCATTAACGACTTGGGTTAGAAATCTTGGTGTATCAAACATGAATTTTTGTGTGATTTGTGATTTTAAGAATGTTTTTTTGCGAGTGATTGGTTTGTGGTTGCGTATGGCCTTTCGTAYAAAACCTTACTTGCCTCATCTCMAAATYCATSATTTTCACCATTTCAAGTAACAGTCTTTSATACTGAAGTTTTCCACCATCGATCCTWTACCAGCTCTAAAAAATTCAATCTMTKGAATCAGATAGCGTTACTGGTCTTCCACTGCACCTTTTTATTCAATGCTAGCAACAGTTTTCATATTTTACCATTAGRACTGTCACGTTCGCAGTTACGTGAAGGAATTTGATCAAGTTACCACTACAKCTAGTAAGCACTACAGAAAATCATGGCGTACGAAAAGTCTGTTATAAATATCGATATCAACTTTGAAAATGAACCTTTCATGGCAAGTAAGCCTCAGAGACCAATAGTACAGAAAAAAGTCCCTAAAGATCGGATCACGGCTATACAGCCCAGTACTGATGCTGAGARGACTTCTTATGAAATCGAGAAAAGAGTTTCTGAGGTGCAGAAGTTTCGGCGAGAGAGCCAGAGTGCTGTGTTGGCGCCTTTGTTGGTCAAGGCGTTGATCAAGAAGACTTACGACAGGCTTGATAGAATACAGGTAATATAACATGTTTTATCATTACCATAAGCATCATCATCATCATCATCATCTACATCATCACTATCGGTAACATTATCATCGCTGATCACCACCATACATCAACACCAGCAATAGCAGCAGCAGCATCAACACCATTACAGTATCAGCAACATCATCAACACTGATTATCACCATCAGCAGTAACAGCAGCATCAGCAGCAGCATTATCAACGTGACATCACACCATCATCAGCATCGACAGTATCAATTAGGGGTTTTGGTGGACGTTAATCAAAGTGTTTTCATTTTCAAGGGCACGTATACGGAAGGCCTAGTTTATTGACGTCCACAAAAACCTGTTAAGGTTTCTGTACATGCAACAAGAAAGTAGAAATTAAATGAAAATTTTATTGTTTTTGTAGGAACGAAGCGTAAGCGCTCTCGGGGTAAGTAAGTTGATAAAATCAGTAATCATTGTCGCTTTTCTAAGACAAAAAAAAGTTGCGGTCCGAGAATGAAACCTTGTGGCACACCTTGATTTTGTTTTCCTGGTAAAAAGGGAGATAGAGAGAAAGGAAACGATATAGAATTTACAATTTCTTGTTAGGTTTCGATSTTGTTATCAAAAGGTTGTGGCCGGGTCTGAGAGTGGAACCTTGTGTGGCAATACCTTTTTAATTTATGCATGAAAAGAATAAAAACAATTACTAATTTTATTTGAAAAAGGAAAGTCATCTATCAGCTTCTGACGGACATCTAAACATTCATATATCATCAGCTTCGTCTTTGCCGATATTTCGTTAATTGACGTTGCGGTCCGAGAATGGARCTGTGTGGAACACCTCAGTCTTTTTAATGCAACTAACATGAGAGGAAATACGAAATACGTTTAGTTAGTTAATTTCTGAAAGACAAAAATTCTTCAGCATAAGCTTCTTCTTTGGAGATATTTRTTTTATCATAACGTTGTGGTCCGAAAGTGGAACCTTGGGGAACACCAAAAGATGATAACGAAAGAAATTGCGCTCAATTTCAGTACAGAAGTTTTACGAGATCCTAAGCATTGCTGTTTTTCACGTTATCAGTACCGCTTAATACTAAGTCTTAGATATTTCGTTGAATTAAGCATTCAGCTCACTTGTTATCAGTGCACACCATAACAAACAAGAACACCAGGTCATGAAGGCCGTCAGTGTCTCTGTCTTACATCTAGCTATATATTGATTCAGTAATGACTTCAAAGCAATAATTAAAAGGTATATATACTCGTGGCTATACTCTATGTACACTARAGGTCTGATGCGTTTATATTAAAACGTTAATGTGACATCGGAACATCTCGCGTTCTAGTCCGGAAAGACACGACAGCAAGCTAAAAGGCCAATGCATCATGTTCTGTTATCTCGTCAACCAATCATCGTAAAGTTCCCAATCTATCTGTCAACAGTTCTAGCCTAAATGCYGTAGCGGTTTTACTTTGGGGTCGTCTTCGCAGACAGGTGAATGGCAAACGTTAATAATGTCGGTCGTTAGGCAATACTAACATGCACTAATGACTCTTAAAGACCTTAAATACTTTGAAAATCTGAAAAGCGATCCAATTTTTTCTCAGTTTCAAAAACATTTGATAGTTCTCTGCTGAACTTGATAAACGCAGTTGATATAAATGTTCTTTTGTTTGATAGTTCCTTTTCGAAAGAATTATCCAGAGTATCATTTCAAATTTAGGTTATCTGACTTTGAAAAGAAAAAATTAAACGAAATAGTTTCCATCCGGTCGAGTTAAACGTTCGTGATTGGAGACCTCATCATTTGTCACGTAGACCATTCTCCAATCTTCTAGCTATTAGGACTTTGAATTGAATATTTACAATGAGATTAAACGGGGTCTTAAAACCGACTGTAGTCAAGTAATCATTTAGAAAAAGATTGCTTGAAGAGCTAGTTTGACAAGAAATAATTTATTCAATTGAAAGATGTACAGTGAACATGAAAATTATTTTCTACAAAGGCGGAAAGTTAGTCAGTTTGATTCATTTAGGCGAGAAATGAGACAAAGAAGAAGAGCGGCTGTTTGCTTCGAGAAAAGTAAGATAAGATATAGAAAGGTAAGAATTTGAAAAAATATATGAAAGAATGATTTAAAATCTACTGATTACTAGAACTTATATATACTTTTTGGAGCTTTGCTCTTTTGTCGCAAAGATATATAGCCGGTTCATGAGTAGAAAAATCAAAATTATAAGTAGTAAAACGATATCAATGTGCCTAGCTTGCAAAGCAATTTAAAACGTTCAAAATGTTGCTTCGTAAACTTTGATTTTTTTTCTTTCTAAACTTGAAACTTTTTCAAGAAATAAAATTGGAAGCCTATATTTTTGAGGAAAGAAATTTCTAAAAAACTTATACTGGTGAGTTAGTTGTCACTAACCGTGAATCGTGATTAGAAGTTTGACTTCTCTAACTCGTTTTTAATCCTTAAGAAAATATCGAGTGATATAGAGAACACGTTTGAGAAGCCATTTGTATGACAACATGAAAACTGACCCATGTTTGTTTGCGACTACRCGGTTTAGCTAAAACTTGTCGAAAATTTCGGTCATATTAACTACAATTTGTTATATAAAAAAGAAASCTTTTTACCTTTTTTAGAAAATTAAAATCAAAGGAGAGAAGGGATTCTTTACTTTTCAACATGGTTTTTTTAGAAAGCAAGAAAAATGCTATAAAGAKGGAAGTTTTTTATAAATTCTTGTCGAAAGTTCTAGAATTACTGTGGGAAGTTGCACARGTTGTTCTACAATCCATTAGTTCACTTGTTTTTTTCAAGCAGCCGGAGACAGCCAGCGTTTTACCAACKAAGCTGAATCGCTAGTCATAGACCTCAATATATATACATGCTGTTCTGAATTCTGTTCATTAGTGAGACCTATTATCCTTCGCAGTCGGTGACTTTCTCTCTATTTCATTAAAGATTTTTTTCATTCATTTTCCTTGAGTTCAGCTGTGTAAACTTTAGCTCCTAAAAGTTATTTACTTTACAAAATTCATTTCTCAGTCAAAAACCAAGGTCGTTATCCAAGAAGATTTTTATCAACTTCAAAACGTCAARACTCGACATTTTCTTGGCTTTTTTTCTGATGAAAATGACTTCACGACTCTGACTCCACCCAAGCTGCTAAAAGATAAAGAACTCAAAAACGAACTCCATGCAATAAAATAAAATAAAATAGAAAATGTGTTAATTGTGTGTTTAAGTGTGAAAACTTCTAAAGCCCTTGAAATTTGGTGTGAAATTATTAAATCATTGCATAAATGAAATCTAATTTTTATTGTTTACTAGTTACTATTCGATAATTATTGAGAAAATGCAAATTTTAACTGTGTAAAGCCCCACGACTCTTATTGATTATTGTGTCATTTTTTGGCTTGTATATCCTGCCTGTAGTTTATTCTCTTGTCTGTTTAGTCAAATTCCCTGTTTCCAAGTTCTTTGGAAGATATTTTCTATGGACAAACGTTATTTAAAGAAAGCAAACTTTCGTTACATTTCTCGACAGCCTTATGAGAAGTTCCAGTGGGCAACAAAAGTCGTTCATGTTCTTGTTTCATCSTGCATGAGATGGCGAAGGTAAGAAAATTTTTAACATTTTCAAAACCTCCGGAAGCATACACTAATTTACTCAAAGATATTGTAACGAAAAACAAGATTCGTATTATTCTCATAAAAATGCTTTCAATTTCCGGCAGTCCCGTGTATTTTTTGAGCCGTTTATTTGTCAGTWAAGTCTGGTCTTACAATCTCCGTACAAATATGTAAGGATATGTGATCCAGAAKGCAGGAATATTTGACAAGGTTTTGATACTTTAAAGCTAAAATATATAGATACAATGGCAGTGGGGAATTATTTTCCCTTGATACGATTAACATTTTCGAGGCTTATCCAGAAATTTGGGTTTATTTTCATTGGCAAGAAGGCTCGAAAAGTAAACCCTATAGTCTTAAAAAAGACACTTTTGTACTGCTTTATATTTTATTAAGTAAACAGTTCAGCTAAATTGTCAAGTGTATTGATTCTCAGTTGATATTCGCGGTAGCAGAATAAACAGAAAGCGCTATGAACCAAAAGGATTTCTTTTTAAAAAAAAATAAAGAAAATGATATCGTATGATAAAATTATTGAAGAGTAATCTAAATACTGTAAAGTCGATAAAGAAAAAATAGATGATGAAAATTTTCGAAATCTCCGGAAGGAAACATTAATTTACTCAAAGATATTGTAACGAAAAACAACTTTGTGTTTTTCGCCTGGAGCTCGGAATTTTTATCCGAGAAAAATATGCTTGGAGAAACACATCTTTAATAACTATGCAAGCAGCGAAATACACTTTTAAACTTTGTGTATCTCGCGAAAGGTAAGTCGTAAGAAAACTGCAAAAAAATTATAATGATAAACATGTTTTTGACGAAAAGGAAATGGTTTCTGATTCCTAAATGAATATAATTCATTTTCCGGAGTATTTTAAWTAATAGGTTTTGTTATTACCATGGTAATGCGTAAAAAAATATGCGGTATTTTCAGAAACTGAAACYATATGAGATAAATAAGTGGAAATTATCATATGACCCGTACGGCCCTGCTCGCGCGCTCTAATAAAACCATTGGAAAAAGTCACGTGATGGGGGCCGGACGGGTTGACGTAAGCGGGCCGGAAAAACCCGTCCGGCCCTGCTCGAATCCGCGCGCTTTCTCTTTTTTAGCTGTTATTTACTATTCCTTTATTTCTTCTATTTTTTATCGATTTTTTCGTGAGGGTCATATGATAAAATGCTTATTGACTGAGTTAGGTCGGGCCGTACGGGAAAATATTTGGCTCTCGGTCATTTGTACGGACCTCACTGCGCTCGGTCCGTACGGCATCACCTCGAGCCAAATATTTTCCCGTACGGCCCTCCCACTCAGTCAATAAGTACATATTACCTCGAGGGGGGAAATTAAGAAATTTATCTGGAAACAGCTTTATAATATGGATCATAATATGGATTATTCATYGTATGTTCAGTCTTCGGTTTATAGCAAACATTTGTTAAGTTTTTTTCCCGATATCTACAATTTTTAACAAAGTCCAGTACTTCTCAGTAAACCAACCACAGGGATCCCGTCCTGATCATGGCCCATATTTGTCTCAAATACGATTAAATAAAAAAATTTAAAAAAAGAAAGAAATCCATCTATGTAACCCAAGTAAAAAAAGACATAAATAAGAATAATACCTTGAAAAATTATGTAAAAAAGCTATAAAAGAGTGTTATCCCAGAACGGAGAGATTGCTACATCGGTCTTCCTGTGGTAAAGCTAGTAAATAAATTTTCTAACAGCAACGTTTAGTTTTGGGTTTTACAAACATGATTATAATGCTAAATTCAAAGCAAAACTAACTGTTAAAATACTACCGGCACTTGAAGAAAGGGTTATATTTTCTTTCTTCAGGTACAAGGCAACTGAGAATTCAAAGAAAAATCCAGAACGTGGAAGTCACGGCACCCCAAAGAGAAAACASAGTGGTATTGGCTTTGAATCCAAGACATTTAAAGAAAAAAGCAAGGTAAACTTAACAGTTAATAAATAATTTCATACCTGGAGACCAAGAACCTGGTGCTGTCAATCGCAAACTTACAAATATTCGGCGCCATTGGGGCTGTCGACCATAAAAGACTGAACACAGACTTCTGTACCGTTTATATCATGCAGGTTTTGTACCTTCGAAAGGCTTTATTATGCAGTAAAAAGTCTTCCCGATAAAGTCTCCATAAAAACCTAACGTTGAATGAACCAAATCGTTGCAAAAGCAGTTTTTCGATCAATGAAAAGACTAGCATTCGTGATTCTTGTTGTAACCATGTTCGACCAAGTTTTACTCCACAGGTATCCCATTTGGTGTTTAGATGGGATGTTAAACAAAAGTGGCCCAAATTCCATTTTTTCTTCTTTTCTTTCTAATTTAAGATTTCCG
>NW_022258204.1:102664-113382 GCF_009602425.1 Actinia tenebrosa
TGATTCTTGTTGTAACCATGTTCGACCAAATTTTATTCCACAGGTATCCCATTTGGTGTTTGGATGGGATGGGATGTGATGACAAAGGTGACCCAAATTCCATTTTTTTTTTTTCCTTTTCTCTCTAATTTAAGATTTCCGAAGAACTGAGAGAAATTTTAACGTCAGTTCCAAGARTACGATCCACGGAACAGCTCAAGAAGGTACGATTGAATGAAAAATSGAAGAAATCGATAGATGGACAGGGAAAAATCAGATTTTTCTCATGAGGTTTTTCTTTGTTYGTTTAGGTTCAAAGGCTATGCCGCAGTACTCGAGCCTTTATGATTTTCCCTCTAGAACGTGAAATGGATCTGGCACGCAATGTAGGATACGAAAGGTACTGACGTAAAGCTGCAGAAATCCTTACTCTTATCAGTCCCTTTTACTAACACTTTTTCACGTGACTATTGTGTTGCACGAATGCGCAGGTATGATAACGGTAGAGTCATCGCATGTCAAGGGCGTCCACCAGAACGGTTCTACTACGTGCTGTCTGGAAGAAGTAAGTCTATATACTCACTAGATACTTTTGACAAAAATAGTCTTGGGGGGGGGGGGGGGGGTTAGGTTCTCCTCGTTATGTTGGGTCAGTTAGCATGGTAACATCCCATTCTCGATCCCTCACTAAATCAGAGTGTAACGCCACCTTATAGATGTCATTGGGAACCCTGTGACATTAGTACCGAGAGAAGTCTGGACTCGCACTCGTTCCAGGATCATCAGATGGAGGAAAAAGATATGCATTTTTTTACTTTTGTTTTTAGTATTCCTCTTTCCAAGCTACGTTTTTTCATGTTTTAAAGAGTAGTTCTTTTGCGTTTGCGCATTAAGGGTTTGTTTTGTTCTTTCTCGTGTCTTAGTCAGTAAGATATGCACSTACGAATTGGCAGCCGGAGTAACGAAGATGTCGTATGGTGAACTGATGCAAGGAACCACCACAGATGTAAGTATAAATATTGCACCCATATTATATAAACATGGTTATATTAAAGGTATTCTAAGGTATATGCTGTTATTAATCGGTGTATTGAAGGCTAGATCCATAGGTGACTCTCTTCTATCTTAACATCATCTTCATCATCATCATCATAATCAACAACAACAACAACAACTTCTTCACCACCACATCATCACCATCATTATCAACATCACCACCGCCATCATCATCACCACCATCATCACTATCACCACCATCATCATCACCACCATCATCACTATCACCATCATCACTATCACCACCATCATCACTATCACCACCATCATCATCACCACCATCATCATCACCACCATCATCACTATCACCATCACCGTCACAATCACCACCATCATTATCATCACAATCATCGTCATCATCACCATCATCACCAGCCACTTTCCTCTCGCTATATACAAATTACAGAGTCATCATCAAAAATCCACAGACWAGTAGTATTCAGTATCACAGTATTACCATGCCACGTGATACCATTTGAARCTGATCAACATTTATTTTCTCCCCCAGCCTCACGAGTTATATGAAGGCACCTTAAGGAATTACTCGTTGACGTGTAAAGGATCTGTAGAAGTCTTAGTCCTTGACAGAGAGGTAATTACCTTGACCTRAATTATTAGTAAACTATTATCAATAGTCATTGATAACGTCTAATAATAAATTCCAGGATTTTGTTGATCTCATGACCACCAATCCAGACCAGGGTCTTCCTATAGACTTCTTGAGGTAAGTTATCGTCAGACGAGGTAAAAATGAATTCTCTGGGGGGGGGGGGGGGGGGGGGGGGGGGGGGGGGGAGGGCTTAGGAGAGGGTTGGGAGGGAAGGGTTGATTTTGGAAATCAAATACAGTACAACTTAGAAATGAGTCCTGATCTTGTGAAAGTAGTGAACGAATTTTTATAAACTGTCTGTTGCTCATCTGTTTAGAGATCAAAAATATATATTCTTTAATTTAAATTACACTTTTTCTTTTTAATTTACAGATCTATCGAGTTGTTTCGATCTTTTCCTGTAGAAAAATTCAAGGAAGACAAAGATTCCATAACAACAAAATACTTCGCGTAAGTAGTTATCTGCGTCACGTGATGTACTGCCCGTCAAGTGCGTTGCGCAARCCCTCCACATACAAAGTGTTATTGCTACAAACGGTTCGTTTTCTTTTTCTTCAGGCGAGATTCTGTAATTGTGAAGGACAGCAGTGAAAGCCCTTATTTTTACATTATAAAATCAGTAAGTGATTCCTAAAATACGAGTGTAYTTTTTTATGTTTTTTATATGATGATGATACATGGTAATGTGGATGATGATGATGTTGATATTTTAATGATGAGGTTGATCATGTGATGATGCATGATGCATGATGCTGGTGTCGTTGATGGGATTGATGATGATGGTGATTAAGATTGATATGATTATTGTTGATTGAACAGGGTCGTTGTAAAGTGGTCCGACAGCAAGAAGTATTAGATGTAACGAAATCCTCCAAGTTACCGAGCATAATAAAAGTCATCAAACCACCGTCACGTAAGTCAAGTTTACCCTAAAACTCCCAAGATGATTGGTCACAGCACATCATTATTATCATTGTTTTCATTACTACGCGCTCGTCGAGATAGCATGAGTTGCGAAAGTGACTCAGCTGATGAAAATCTTTGAATCTCATTATTTGCTCCAAATGGTGCTCAAACACTGACCACCATKTGCTGTCARCCARAAAGAATTATATTGAAMACCTGTGATTCAGCTGATGAACATTCCGCACGAGACAGGAAATGACGTCAAGTGAAACCCAGTAATAGACTATTATTAGCGCAAAACAAACAAATTGTTCGACCCGTACTCTAACGTAGTCTCCTAAGCAGCCGCTATTAGTGTCGTCACGCAACGCTCACTCCCCTAAGGAAGTGAGCGTTGTGTGACGACACCAATAGCGGCTGTGTAGGAGACCAACTCTAACGGTGCTCTAAATAATCGCCTTCAAATTCCCCATCTCACCTGGTTTATTCTTTTTCATTTTACGACCATGCAATACAGGGACATCTCCAGGAAAGAATCCAACAAGCCTCTTAGAGGTTAGTACGGTTCATTTCAACAGATATTTGCAAATAATTCTGATGATTAAYATTAAAGTTTCTTCGTCGTTTCTTTAGCTGACAAAAACCATATCTGGATCCAAGGATGCTATTCTCGAAAAAGCGAAGATGCGACAACGCAGTAAGTATTTTTATTTGGCTTCATTCAATCTTGTATTTCTTGCGTAATTCCAACATAAGGGACATGGTTTACCTTCAAATCTTATCGGATACCCTATGGGCTGATCCAGTCAAAGACAGGACACGGCTAACTTATAAATCGAACCCTGATACAATCTCTGGGCTGATCAAAGACAAGGCATGGCTTACTCACAGATCGTAGGGCACGGCTAACTCAGTTACAATTTGAAATTAGCATGTTAGATTTTTCGGGGGGAGGAAAACCGGAGAACCTGGAGAAAAACCCTAGAATCAAGGGATAGAGACCTATACAAACTCTACTCACATGTATGATGCTGAGTCTAGGAATCGAATCTAAGAAACCAGAGGTGAGAGGCGAGTTCACTACTACAGCTACATTCAGTCTACCAATACAAAAATGATTTCGTTCATTTTGAAAATCTCGCACTATTTGATTGCTATTATTTTTTCAGAAAAACGAAGCAAATCSCAACCAAGAGTAGACGAGGATGGAATAATTACAGAAAACGACGAACAGAAAATACACAGAAATCCAGACGATTACTACACGCAGCTACTCGGGCCAGCATGTGAGACAGATCTCTTCAAGAGAACTTCAGAATTGGATCTTATTAGACGAGCAGCGGAAAATGACAAGACTAAAATGACTAAATGTTCAGATCCGATGAATGTTACACCGACAAGAAGAGCGTTGTTACAGATCGCTGTCCTCAAACCTGGAGATTTGTTTGTAAGTATAGCTATTTCGAAAAAAATTKAAGGTTTCGTTGCATGTTGTATGTCGTGTTGCATAGCAAGCCCGAATTGCTCTATGGAAGATGTGAAAGCCATCAACCATGATTTGCCAGTCTATAGCTTAACACTTATCTACTCTCTGATTTTATTCCAGGGTCTGGAGTCAATGATGCCCAAAGTTGCAAACAAAATAAGTTCTGAGGTAAGGATACATTCAACTTATGGTCTGCAAGCATTCCCAAGAGCGGTGATTTTGGTGATATTAACAATAGAAGCTGAGAAATATATTGTTAAATACCATCAATGGCTGCGGTGACGTAACGCGCAAACGAAGTATAGAACGAAAGAGAGGAGAGAGGGAATGAAGTTGCGCGCGCGAAGCAAAAACGTTTTTAAATGCAATCGAATTTGTTTTCGTTATAGATTATCCAAGAAAAAGCTGATCCTTCGGCAAAAAATATTATACTGGTATGTAGAATAGTCCAGTTATAATGGTATTCTGAGTAAATGTGTTTTGTTCATGTGTTTGAACGATTATTATGGCATCAAAACAGCGCTATATGCGGCTGGCACTCAATGTTGCCGCAGGCTTCCCATTTTTAAATTCTAAATCAACAAAGCACTGATTATAGCATAATATGGCTTGATATGGGGTTCCGCATTCAATGTCGCTGCAGATAGCCCGAGCACGCGCAGATGCAGTTTTTTTCATTTTTTTCCTTTCTCATTCCAGATAAGCGAAGGAGCTGAATGCGTGATGATTAACAAAAGGTTCTTTCTTCTGAACGCTAGCATTACGACTCTCGTCCAGCTAAAAGCATTGGTACGTAAGTTTACATGTATTGGATGGAGGGAAATAAAGGCACAATATCATAATGTTGCAGTTAAATTTAAGTGGACAAACTATTTCTCAAGGTTGCACACTTTGGGCACTTATTCAAGTTCATGCGTAATCCAGCAAATTTTGATGATTTTCATTGATATTGTTTTCATAGCGAGAAGAGTACATCTCAGTAGAGCAAGCCCGGCACCAAATTCAAAGTCAACAAGCATGGAACATGTACAAAACTGATATCATCAAAACTCTGGCTTACAAACCCAAGCGAGAAAGAAGATGACATTCAGCTTTCATTCTCTATATTCACGTCCAGGTAAGGAACTATACAATCTCCCTCCAGAGCCGTTAMGTTATTTCTATATTGGACTCTATAATGATGCATACGAAAAATGCGCATGTGCACTTTGCCTTCTTATTGGGCAGCCTCACTCTCGASCCCTACTGCGCATGCTCAACAAAGCAACATTTCTTTGAACATGCGCAGTAAAATGATAAGGCTCTGGGATTGARGGCGGGGCAGCCTAGTTCAGAGCTCAAACCCACTTTTATCTCCAACGACGAAGGAAAAAATGTTTTCAGTTTTTTGACCAGTAATTTTCCACCGAAGCATTTCGCCTATACTTCTATTATCTTGAGTATGTTTTTATTCATCAAATGCAGCTTTGATCTACCTAAGTTGTTTTATTTAACATACATAATCGTCATGACAACATTGAGCTCCATTAAAGGTATCTTTTGTATTATATGATTTACTTTGGTTGGGCTTCCTGTGCCAGTTATTCTCCTACCACAGGGGGCCCAATCTCAAAAGGTCTTAACTCTTTAAAGATAAATGAGGTTACGATATTTTATACAAAATTGACAGTCGTCATAGTAACATCCATAGATCTATACCAAGGTACCTTTACTTTGTGGTGTACTCACGCTATCTGTGTTYGTTTCAACAGGCAGTTCCCGTCGGTTCTTTCGCTTGTATAACGTCCATACAACCACAAGAGCGACGAGAAGAACCACGCATACTACCGCGATACCAATAACCAGCGGGTTCACAAGACCCTGATTGTCTTTATTCAAAGAATCGTTCGTTTTGGCCAGGCGGCCCGTCGACTTCGTTTCGTCCATCGATTCGTAAATCAATCGTATCATCTTCATATTTGTTCCTGTTCCAACTCCTAACGAGGCACCATCGCTCTCTTGCCTGCGCACGCGCATACCTTTTCTATATGACTGATGACTACTACCAACGTGTTGCGCAGGCTCAGAACCATGGAGATCGAAATCCGTTTGATCAATCACGTGATAAGTAAGCGGGGAATCAAGAGTATCACGTGGGATTCTTTGTTTCTTGCGAGGATGAGAGCTGACTGAATACACCGCGTGCATGAACCACTTCTGTGGTCGTGGGACCTTGAAAATCAATAATTATCAATAAATAAGGTGGAAAGGAAGAAATATTCTTCAGTTGTTTCTGAGACGTTTTCTCGAGAGTTTTGAATACAAATTGGACCGTTTGAATAACGGAGGCCAAAACACTGAACTATTAGCCATATTCYGAGGTGGATGGAAAACTGGATCGAGTTGGCAGTGCAGTGCATTGCGGAGCTTTTTTAGAAGACATATTTCCAAGATGGCGTGTAACAGCCCCACAATGCACTGCAGTGCCGACTCGACCCAGTCTTACTCCTAATCTCAGAATGGCTAATAGTTTATTCAGACTAACGTTAAAAAAATGTTGGAAATTCTAAAAATACAAATACATTTTTTTTTTCAATAAAAGAAAACATTTTAACGAGAAATTCCTAGTATTTTATATTTACCTCAAAGAGCGGAGCAGAATTCAATGTGAAGCCATCTGCATCTGATCGTTGTGCTAGTTCAATAGCTTCAGCATCGTCTGACACAAATTTGGCGTTAAAAGCTGCTTTACCGAGTTTACTGGACACTGAGCTTGGTGACTCTCTGTCCTGTAGGAATAAGAGAGAAATATACTGTAATCTGTAGGATAATGCGTTTTCAAGTGACGTCAAAGCGACCATGTCCGGGAATTAAATTTTTTATGCAAAAACTGTGCAGAAAGTTTTTATTGTTTGGTACACCAAATATATGACTGCCATGTCGCGTAATGAAAACGCTCTATTGATCAGACTCGTACCTAGTCTTCACTTAGGTTTTTTCCTTGTATCTGCAATGGATTATGGGAAGTCACTAAGACCTAGATATACGTACCAAGACTTTAATACGATGTACTAGATAATGTGAGTCTTCAAGGCACCCAAACTGTTTTTTCACCGGGTCGTAAGAAGGTGTGTATTCCCCCTCACTACTGCAGAGGAACACCTTCTCTGTGAAGACTTGATACCCAGACTCCACACCACTATTCCTTCTTCCTTGATCCAGCATGATACGACCATAGATCTTAGAGTCTTGAACAAAAAAATATTTATTCAATCAACATGAAAGTCTTTATATTTAGGAAAGCCCCCAATAAATCCCATGATGCATCACATAACAGACAGTTATGACACCACTGAGCTGAAGCCCCCAACATATCCCATGATGCATCACATAACAGACAGTTATGACACCACTGAGCTGAAGCCCCCAACATATCCCATGATGCATCACATAACAGACAGTTATTTTATGACACCACTGAACGAACATTCAGATATGTATAGTAGATATATATACCTCGAGAGAAAGCAGCATCCAGTTCCCTCTCGCTGGCATTCAGTACTTTGCCGGTCAGCCATAAGCTTTTCTCACTCATCAGATCGAAGTTGACGGAGAGGGTAAAGCGCGCAGGGACTGGGTCGGGAATCTGCTGGAACCTGATTGGTAGATTGAAAGTGATTGGTTCCTTGGGATTGCAGACCAATGGCTTCGAGTAAACTGTGTCCTGTGAAAAGGGAAATGTTTACTAACCTAAACTACTTTGCCTCTCGATAATTGGTTAGATTTTAATACGTCACAGAACAATAACCAATATGACTTCACTTACTATGCTAGCAACGCATGGYATTAGTTTAATGTAGTATGACCCAGTGTAGTCCTTTGCAGAGTAGTCTGACGTAAACTGCCATCGCTGGACAGGGTTATCGTATGACTGCTGACTCGACAGAAGTGTGAGGGTAAAGGTCAGCTGGGGGTGATCACGTGATATGAYCATGGCCGTGAAATCTACAAAAAAAGATTGAAAAATTAAAACTCATAAATTACAGCAACTTTAAATTAATTTTTTTATGAAACATGGAAATTCGTCTCACCTTCTTTCTGTAGTAAAAATGTTCCTCGGAATTTTGTTTTAGTCTTAAATTTCACTACCAAATTTTTATCAGATTCTCTTATCCCAATGCTCGTTGGCCAAAGACTTCCGCTTACGATCGAGCCTTCAGGAGTCTGCACACCATCTTTAAGAAGTACAGCGGTATCATACACCAAAGTCAGGCGCAAGAACATAGCATGGTCGTAGTGCAGCCAATCGGTGTGYGATGTTCGTGAGCGGTAAACGTAAGACACGTAGAGTGGAACTCGTAAAGACAGCTGTGACTGTGTTAAGCCTTTTACTTGACGGCCAGTGATTAGGCTTGCACCACACAGCTGAATCAATTCAGAAATGTCGAAAAAACTTTCAAAACTCCAAACACATGACTCAAGGTTGAGGTTCTTGTAAAATTGCACCGTGGTGTTCCCTCGCAGTTGTGAACTAAACTGGTAAGGTTCTGCTTCTGTGATGACCCCTGCATCTTTGATGCCGTTATGAAGAAAACCAAAGGAGGTGGTAATTTCATCCTTGTCAAGGACATTTGARCACTTATGCTGCGCAACTCGTAGAGCCCCGGGGGAAATCATTTCCCGTATATCCGGCATTTGTGTCGATATGATAGGAATAAGCCCGTCAGTATGGGGGATTTGTATCTTGATATGCACCATGTTGTCTTTCCCATCATTCCTTGCGCCASTGAATGCAATACTCGCTGTAAAAGGTTCAGATCCCACGTGACTCGAATCACGTGATTGACATAACCCTTTCTTTGTTTGTGCAGTAACTGCCACACTCGTAGATTCCAGCCCAGGCTCCCCATTTGCTGTCACCGCACGAGCAACGCATCGCACGCGAGATCCCGGTATCAAGTATATACTGTCCAGGGTGACTTGGTCAGTGTAGGTGAAGAAAGTGTCAGCGGTTACATCCATAAACGCATGCTCAGTTGACCTAGCGATCTGCCAACGGTATTGCGTTAACGTGTTGTCGATGTTCTGTGATGCGCACATCGACCCTGTCTCTGAGTAGCGAGAGAATTTCGGGTCACAAGCCTGAAAAACAAAAATGCTAACATGACTAAATGAAAATTCATTGCTTCATAGCGAGATCATCTATATAGCTYTCTTACCGTTACGCAAACCACAGGATACCCAAGCGGGATCTCTTCAACAAATCCATTAACTTTATCATAATGACGAAGCGACACGACTTTGGGCATCAAAGGGAAGGTAGCTGATGACGTCATGACTGTTTTGTCGATGAATACTATTGTCTTCTTTCGTCCCAGGCTGCTAGACCGTGTCAGGTCTGACGAKATGTACACGTGGAAGGCACGGCGCATTTGGCGGTTTTTGTTGAACAGTATTTYTATTTGCTCTTCGTGGCTCGTTTCGTTACCAGAAAACGACAAAACCTGTAAGTACAAAATAAATTTCACTACCTTGGTGGTGTTGGGGGGAAGGGTTTGGAATGGGGGAGGGGTGGGGGACTGATAAATACAGAGCGTTCAAAACGTTAAAGAAATCATGAAGTGAGTGAAGGCTCAAATTACAAAACATTTCTATTGAACAACTTATTGATTGAGCCCCCAAAGGTGAGAAGTGAATGCACTTCCGCTGCCCTCTACCCGTGAGTTTCTACATCATTAAAATCTTGCACGTCCTGATGCCTACAAACTTGCCTTACCTTCGTAAATGGTTGATAATCTTGACCAGCTTTTCCTGTCCCGTCAACGGTGAAGATCCTTACGCGAGACCTTTGGCTCAGATCTCCTGTACGTTGCACAGCAACTGTCACGTGGGTATTCTGCCYCTTGCTCGCGGGCTCATCGACAAATATGCGGTCTTCTGTTAGCTGGATGAGTGGTTCTGTCAAATATGAGGATATCCACAAATAAGGTTAAGCACTCTTACACTCATGTACKTATCCACTTATATGGAGACCAATTAATTTATTATAAGATGGTCCATCAWTGGGTAAAAAACAGATACGTGGCAAGTGGTAATGGGGTCCCACTCAGTTTCACAAGCGCAAAGGGATTTTATTGTTCTGCCATCTAACCACAGGCAGCCYAAGCAGTATTATGCGATRGGCACATGATGGTGCRCAAAACCACTATTAGCTATAAACATTCAGTCACKCGAGTAACTCACCATCYTCAKSATCKTCAATAGWAATAATCGTAGTGTTCTTGCTTCCGACACGAGCATTGTGATTGGTCGATTCAACAACCAATCGGAATCGTTCCTCACCCTCATACACCAAGTCGTTAGTAACMATGACTTCACAATTCTTGGTGGCGTCCCCATGGTTAAACGTTACGAGGTAGAGATCTGTGTTAGTTCTTTCGGAGAAATCCTCGCCAGCTTTGGCGGTACCTTGTCGTGTATAGCACCTCACGCGAGAAGAGTACCTGAGGTCTCCAGTGCGAATCAACTCGACTTTCAACAGACCAACGTCTTCTTTAATTGAGACGCTTTGTTTTTTGAACTCTACAACTGGCACTGGAAAGACAAGATGGTWAAAGTGTGAAAAGCYTTCCCTYCTTAGGAATAAAATTTCAATACTCWAATCTCTATCCCTACCCCACCTGCTACCGTAAATTAAACTCC
>NW_022258204.1:120357-139914 GCF_009602425.1 Actinia tenebrosa
AATAATAATAATAATAATAATAACAACAACAACAACAACAACAATAATAATAATAATAATAATAATGGGGTTCTTATATAGCGCATTTAGTAACGAACGCCTTCCGCATAGAACTCTGGGACGGTGAGGAGTTCGCAAGAGTAGTCTCTTGTGTGTGCCTAAGTTTTGCAATACAATTTGATGTAGGATAAATTTACCAAGATTCCTTTGAGTTTCGAAAATTGAAAATAAAATAGAATGGTGAAGACTGGTTACCCCTGACCCGAGGGGGAAATAAGACCTTCCTCGAGGGGAGAAGAGTGTGGACATGTTAATAAGTCTACATCTCATGAATATTTAACGAATCAAGATTAAAACCGATTGTGTTTATGACTGGGCTTTGTATTCCTTACAACCACAATGAAAGAATACTCCAGCTAAGTCAAGTATGCAGCAAATTAAGTATACTATCTGATCCATACGTAACTGATACGCCAGTATCTTATMATTTCCCGCGCAGTTCTAAGAGAAAACCGCCTGATTTTATAAATTAATGACCAAAATTCTCTAAATTGGCAACATGGATAAAGGCAATGTTTTTTGCTTATCGAGATAGGATGCATTCAGACGTCATTTACTAAGATATGTTTSATTCAGTATCGTAATCTGTTGGCCTAATCCCAGACATGAATGCTAAATTATGTATAAGAATTCTGTAAGCATTTCTGGCGTACCGTATTTGAACGAAGCGGATACCATTCGATGCTGTGATTGGATGAAACAAAGTAGAATAACAGGAATCCATTTCAGTGCAACTGAATGCCGTGTAKTACACATACTGAGTGTCAGTACTCGAATTATATAAACGATTCGKTTTGTACTTCGAGGTATGAAGAGATTGTATTTTCACCTCTCACACCAATCGACCCTTCGCTGGTGGTCAACATCACGCAGCAGAAAATAAAAGAACAAAAAGTATTTGTTTTGTAATCAATCAATTCTGGTTTTCGATCATTACCAAGAGAATGAAATAACAAAAGGTACGGCGSCCATGTTGGATGTTGTTGTTGATATAACAAAAGAAACTAATGACSACTYTTTTGTTAAATTCATCCAACATGGCGGCTKTGAARACCATCAACTTCAAGGGTTTAAAACTTAAAGTTACGCAATCTCGCATGCTGGAATGAGGCGCGCGCAGACATGGAAAGCAATTTCAGTGTTAGGATGGACTCCAATGAAGCCAGCTGAGCTACGTATTAAGAACTGTCTTTCTTCTTTATGCAGTAGCTAAGTAAACTTTTCTTTTCTGATACAGGTAAAGGCATGCAAGGGGTTTACTGATGACGCCCTTCGTTGGTGGCCGCGTTAAATTATGATTTACTAGATTACCGTTGAGAAATTTAAAGTATTGGTGAATGGAATAGAGCGGTTTTAAATTTCAAACAAGAGCCTTTCATTTTATAGCGCATGCTCAATGAAATGGCATTTTGGTGCCGGAGCATGCGTAGTAAGAATGTCAGGGCTCTGGAATATCTTGGTCGTGTAGAAATACAAATAAGTACGAMTGTAGTGCACGTTTAACAAAGCCCACTTACCTATTTCTAGCAYGGCCGCCTTCTTGTGGACCCCATCATCTACTAACAAACCAGCCTCATCGCTCACTTCGCCTGCTACAGTATGCTSATATGAGAGAGCTAACCCTCTRACGTCATCCATCGTGAACCAATCATGTYTCTTYATAGRAGTGAAGTCCCTTAGCAACAMRCCGTACCTTGGTAACACTGTCAAAGACATACRGATCTGCTCKATGGGCGTGTCTTGGTCCTTTAACATGAGTATTCCTTCATCGATAATRACTTCGTTCAGTTCCTGTACTCGTAGTTGATTGACAGTCACGCTCGGAACTTGGTTATTCACAGGGTTCAAAGTAATACTCACCACCTCTCCTGTAAGTTTATTACCCGCGGGATCCGATACGGAGAACTCGAACTGCGCATGTCTTGGAAGGACACCTATCTCAATATCAGGTGCGCGGTACCCAACCTTCCCATGATTCAATTCCATCTGGGTAAACTTGGATACTTCAACACCGCTGCCGACCAGGAAGAGACGCCCCGCTTTGAGAGTGGAGTTGGTTCGGTCGACAAAGTAGGGCGGCTTGGAAATRGTGTAAATCAGCTTGAAGTCATCAGAATCATTATCAGTGTACTGTATGACAGATTTGTTTAAAACGCTCCACCCAWTCTCATTAACTGACATAACTAAAGTGCTACCGGGGATTAATCTAGGTGCCAGATCGTCAACCTTGGTGATAATGATGTTGAACGCCTGGATGGGMGAGATATTGGGTATTTTAGCGTCGTCAAAAACTACGAAGTTGATTTGGTCCTGAAACGCCTCTCCGCCAAGATGTCTATAGAACACTCGTCCTTCTATGAGATYCTCTTGAGTGAATAACGTGGTGTTTTTCTCGTAGAAACCATCTGCTTGAAGAACCCAGTCCCTTGTCTCACTACTCTCAAGAATTCTCCTTCGTAGGCAAAGCATACCAACCTGTTCATACGACTGGGTTGGCTTTGGGGTTGGTGACCGAGTTGAAACTGGTAACGACATGACCTTGAAACTTATCTTCATGTCATCAGAGTCGACGTCGATYGCGCTTAGCATATATTGGTCAATCCTTGCCATGTCTCCCTCGTCTAGCACTAGTCCAGTGTTGTATATCAACACCGGGGCTTGATCATCAACCGGAGCGATAGTGATTGGGAATACAAACTCCACAACATGTGTCTCATCTGTCATGCGAAAGATGACATTATCACTGTACGTTTCAGAGCCATCATGATGATACACAACATGATCCAAATCCGTCGCCATGAAAATAGTTATCCTAATACCCATAATCCTTAGGTCACCGTGYTGCAGTCCCCCAACAACTTGGAGTCTCACGTCATTCATGTTGTCTTTATCAGCGATTTTAAGACTSTGYGCGCTCGATAAAGGCCGTGATTGCCCCTCGAAGAGACTCAAGCCCGCATTCCTGGTAACAATCGGAGCGTTTATATCAGTCATCTTGACCATGATAAGAAGAAGGATGGGATCAGAGATCGCGCCCTCGCCATCTATGGCATTAAACACCACTTGAAACATGTGTGGCTTAGCGTCTTTGATCGCAGGTGGTCGATAAGCGATCTTGAAATCTCGAATATCTTTCTGGTAAAAAGCTGTGAGAGGACGATAAGGATCATCCAGACTTACCAACTCTCCTTCCTCTGCTCCTAGAGGCTTGCTTATATTCAGAATGATGTCATCTGGTCTTGTCTCCAGATCCACTGCCGCGAGAACACTGCTAGTGATCGCTCCAAGGTCGTGATCTTTGACTTCTAAGGTATTCGAGGCTTCGAAAGATGCAGTAGGCCTTTCRTTAACGCGCGCACCAAGAATGCGGATAATAATTTGAAAGTACTCYCTCTTGATTACTGATAAAGTTTTATCAGATATTTCCACAACCAGTGAAACATAGTCGCGGTTCGATGATTGAAGATTACGGTGATGGTAACGAATATCCGAGGTTAGAAAGTCGTTACACTCAAAACGATTCCTCGACGAACCGTCTGTCGTGACGTTCAGGAGATCCCCATATCTTGGAGCTGCTTGAACTACATGGAACCGAAGCAGTGAAACATGACAAATGTGACCCTCCGAAGCATAAACAAATCCAAGGACCTCATCATTGATAGCAGACGATACTCCACCGACTTCAGGAACCACGATGGGGAGATTTTTCTGCACTATTTCCATCGGAGTAAACTGTACAAAGATTTTCAGGACAAAAGGAACAATCTTTGTTCTTTCCTGGGTATCGACACGAGCTTGTAACTTGATGAAATCTCCTGTGTGAAATTTTGAACCCAGATGAGTGTACCGTACATCCCCGAGCTTAAAATCACAAGGAAAGACATCAGGGAAGAGAAATCCATTACGTTGTGACAATGGATTATCCCTTAGAACTCTCACTCGACAGTGACCATTCGAGGGGTTCTTTATGACTAGTTTTGTGTTTGGGTTTATGAAGACAGATCGCCCATATGGCACTTGTATAGGTACGGTGTTGACTACGATCGTCTCATCAGCATATACAACACGTAAACATAACGCCAAAACCACAGTAGAAATTTTCACTGCTATCATTTCAGCTCCTGTCGAGTACTCACGCAAATCTCTGTGTACTCAATATCGTAGGGGAGTTATACAAACAGGTATTGGAACTTGAGTGACGCGGACGTCTTCTACGTTGGTACAAAGTGCCCGACTGACGACACGATTGCTTAAACACCAGTARCGCTGCAGTAGTTTATTATACTGCCCGGTATCTCCACATCAGCATACAATAGGTTCATTTACACCTCTATCGAGCCGAAGCTGGTTGACAGTACATTTCACACCAAATCTCAAAAACTTGTTTGACAAATATTATCATACGTCACCTTTGCACCTGGTCATTCAACATCAGCCAGAGCAACAGAGGACTGTATGGAAAAGAAAATTGGCCTTCAATTAAAATTGAATCTCACTGCCGGGGGTATCGGGTTTAAACAGTTGCTGAATGCTGTCATACATAAATACAAATGCTTCAGACGCCGCGCGCGCAAGTTGAGTACGACACGAATGGTTAGCATCAATCAATCTGCTAGTTGACTTGATGTGATTATAACGACAGATGACTTAAAAATCAAGACAGACGAAGTAATTTCACTAATTTGAGAAATTCTAGTTTATTTATTTTATCTGTTCGAATGGAATTTGACACAGTATCAYAAAGGCCATGTAAACATTCTGCAAAGTTCAAGTTTTGGCCAGTCTTAACAGTTTTCTAGTGATAGAATCTACAAGATAATTTAGATAGTGAAGAAGTCACGAAAGCATACGTTTAGGCAAATATCGATCGCTTCTATCGTCGCTTCCACCGTCAGATTTCACACTTAATTTTGTACTTAGTTTAAAAATAAAATTTATAAACTCCACGTAATTATAATACAGTTTGCGTGAATTCCATCGTATCATACACGCCCATTCTAAGCTGTAAAATGAATCGTACAGGAAAGATAGAATGAATTGTTCATATACGATATGCCCGATTCTTGTTCTAGTCTATTCACAAGCGGAAAGGGCGAGACGGATAGGGAAAATAGATGCCGGATTAAAAACAAAAAGCGCCGAGCAAAAATAAGACCGCATAAACTAGAACAAAGAACATTTCTTTGTAATTAGAATAGGTAATAAAGCAATGTCCATTAGAATGTTTAAAAACACCAGATAATCTCGCAGCCAGCTGTCGCTTTGATGGTAGAACAATGGTTATGTAAATGCAAGATACCTGTACAATGACCACATGTTGGTATAAAAATTAAGCCATTTATTTCTCCTCGACAGACGATGTAAGCTGACGGCCGCCATTTAGACGCCTTGCTTATAATACTAAATCATAAATTTAGATTAAAATTTGCTGCATTTAGTACTCATTACCAGGTAATTTAGACATGTCATTGTAATTTCCCGTTGATTGATTACTCCTTTTAGGTGCGTACTTTAAACACTCAAATATTTAAGATAAACTTCTATGACAATGCTCTTTCTTCCGTCAGGRAATTATTTGGAAGTTCCAGTGTAATGAGATATTTCAAGTATATGAAAAAGCCAGACATAAACTTCCTTATTTTGGCTTGAGTTTTGATGGTCGACTAGCACGCTATATGGCTAGGCTTGCGAGAAATCAAGAAGTTGGGCAAATAGAGGTCCAAGTTTCTACCCCTWGGGCTAATAGTCCGTGTATCCTAATTAGACCCATAGCACGCGCGCGCAAAAAAAGTGTTTTTAGCTAGGTTTTTTTAGTATTGAATGAGAAAGTCAAAATCTTTTTAAGCAAAATGCTTTAACTAAGAATGGCAACATCCATAGTAAAAAAAATCTCCAAAAAAGTTTTTTAAAAGGCGAGGGAAAAAAAGACATCTGGTAGATTTTCAGTGAGATTAAAATACCTTGACATTTTCTACCTAACTTTTCTACTTAATTTAACAAAATAGCAATATTTTCAGTGAGATTAAAATACCTTGACATTTTCTACCTAACTTTTCTACTTAATTTAACAAAATAGCAATAAAAATATGTTAAACTGAATCGGTGTTCTTCAGTAAAATTTGTTCAAGTTTAATTAATCCATATTAAATCAAAAAGGCTGTTGCAGTTAGGCATATAAATGAAAAATATAAAATTCCCAAACAGTGACAACTGTTATATATTTTTCATTAACTAGACATTGTTTTTTTTTTTCAGTGCAGAGTGAAGGGTAAAGAACTCGAAATTTCAGGAACAAAGATGGTTAACTTTGTTAAGCCAAATGTCGTACAAAGGGCACAAAGGATGGCCACAGAAGTGTTTCTCAGACTATCATATTTCCGAAATATGTCCGTCAAAATAGATGTAAAAGATGTATGTAAAAGATGGCTAATGCTTTTTTTTTTTTCAATTTCTTGACAGCAACAATTGAAAAATTGCAAACCGTGACAAATAGAAGAAAAACGAAGGCAAGAAGTAAAGAAAGAAAATAAAAGTGACGGAGGCAAGAAAGAAAACAAAACAAAAACAATGGAAATAAATGGACTTGAATGAATGAACTTCAAAAAGGGAAGGAAAAGACAACAACATATATATATATATTATTAATATATCTAATTACATGCAGGGGTTTATTGACCATTTACATAGCTTCGCAATTAATGAATTCCTTAATTAAAGCTGAACTTGAAATGTTAAAGCTTACAGAATATTTTTCGGTATTTTATAAAGATGATTGATTGGCATGGAAGCATAAGGTGATATTTCAGCCATCCTTGTAGGTTAAACGATAAGGTTAATAGTACAGGTTGAAACGTGACAAGAAGATAGGTTTTTGCGAGTATAACTTCGCGCTTGATCGAGTGTTAAGCTGGTTAAATGGCACTGCAATTTAGCTGTTATTTTGCTATATGTAGTATTTTTTCGACATAGTAGACATAAGAAATGACGTGCAAGGGAGAAGCTACTCGTCATCTCAATAACTATGCTGAAAAACAATTTTTTTTCCACTCCAAAACCCCCAAACATCAATGCAGTCATCATGGCAGACAGCCTTTTTTGAGTAATCCTTGGAATTTTTTCTTTTATATACGTTTTCTTCTAATTTATCGTTCAAAGGAAGTCTTTTGTTTATGTGCTTTAGAAAAATGCATAGTTTGTATCTATTGCCTTAGGCTATGAATATATTACAGTATGGCAGGACTAAAAACAAGTTTAGATTTTTCAACATTTTTAATAAAAACTCTTTACAAATTTTTGAAATAAATACTTAACAATAACTTATTTTCTATAACTTCTTAAATCGACGTAACTTCTAGTGGTTTATCATGACTACTTCTACTGCAAATGAATCAATTTATGGGTGCACTGATAATGTTCTTGTGGTTTGCAAGGGAAGAAAAAAAGAGGGCAATGAATAGGTAAAAAGGGGGGGTTTACATAATATCTTGGGATATATATGGATAAATAAATTATCAGTGCATCCATAATATTCCTAGCATTCCATTCATGTCAGAATGATTAAGACTATTACAATCAATCAACACTAGCTATCTTAGTAACAGAGAGTTGAGTATATAACACTCTGGGATACCTTGGCCACAACAGTTTCATGGACTAAATCCCTGATTTCAAACTGATGCTCCTAGTAATATTATAGGAGCAGAGGAAATCGAAGGGTAAGACCACTATGTTGCACCAAAGTAGGCTACCTGTTTAGCTACATAACTTATCATTGTGATATATTAACACTTGTTTTCAATGTCTTGTCTGAGCTAGTTTGTACATGTTTTCTGTGGATCTTACTAGTAACCTACAAACTACACGAATTACACTCTCTTTCTAGCAAATACCCTAGTTTTGTAGATAAACAATTTTTACAAATGTACAAGCTTGTTTACAAGAGACAGCCCTCTCCCCACAGCATCTATACATGTGTAAGAAAAGGATACCAGACTTGGAATCATTTGCCAATTGAAGTTTTTCTCTATTTTGTAAATGCTATGCAACACAGTGGACAACAGTCTTGTATACTTTTCTCCAAAATTATTTCAATTTTTTCAACTTTTTATTTTTGAGTATAAATATATAGCTATATATAATAATTATTACTATTTTTAGTTTCCAACTAATCCACTTAAATATTGTTTAAGCTTTGTCAAACGTTCTTCCTGTGTACCTGCATTATTTGCTGAGCGAAACGTTTGCAGAAGAAGCAAGTCTCTTCTCTGGATGAATACGCAAAGTTTCTGAAACAATAAAATAATAAWATAATATTATTACAATTTCAAGATTTTCATTATTGTATAGTTAGGATAGTACGTGCATGCTGATTGGTTGAAAACTGTGCTTTATTACTGAATGGAGCACAGTGCTGATGCTAGATCCAGGATGATAGATCCAGGAGCACTTTTTTTGTTAAATAATCTTAATCTTAACTTAATAACTACTACTGGTCAATATAAATAAAAAAAAAAATAAACAAACGAACGAATAAATAAAAACAATAGAATTGCAATTATACTTGAAGTACAGTCTTACTCTTCTTAGCTTACCTTTATTTGTTCAGAGTTGAGTTCCCCATTTAACTGAAGCTTTTTTATTTGTACACAAAGCTTTTGCCAGTCTGCAATTAAAATGAAATACATTTAAGCACAATATTTTTAAGCTATTAGATTATTTTCCTGCAATGTTAGTACTCACCATTATCATCTGGTTGCTTTGATGCAACAGGTACGACAGTAGAAACAGGTGCCGGTGCGATAGGCTGGGCCATGGAAGAATTAAGAGTCTGTGGTGCTGTGATGGTTGTCCCTCCCTGGGTCTTGGTGTTAGTCCCTCCCAGAGTTGTAATGTTCTGTCCATTTGTTATAATAGAAGCCAATATCTCTTTGCGAGGTCTGTAAGTAAACTCTATGGGTTCACTGCACTTCCCACTCTTAACCTGATTTCCATTGACAATTTCAACATTGACTGTAACAGGTAAAAGGATATCCTGGTCGCAGTAAGGTGGTGTAATAATAACTGCGGCACCCTAAAAGAAAAGTTTAATTTGGTTAATTGTCAGCAGACTATACGCTATCCTACATTCCTAGATGCCATTTTTCTTTCTTCTTYTTTCAAGTTGTTTTTTAATACTTTACCTCAAAAAAAACAATCTTATCCAAAACATTAAAATTAAACCAAATTTTATAACATCTCATGATTCCTAGATAGTTCATATTTTCTTTAGTTCCAATCKCCCTCAATAGCTATATTACAGCTGAGCTTGCAATAAGATAATCTTTCATTTTMAGAATCAYAGAARTGAGGSTATCGGGKCAATACAATGCTCGTTGTCTTATTTGCATCTCATTTGCATGCATYCATAATAGATAAATGTTTGAAAGTTTAACATACCTGATGGGATTTGCTCTTATCAACATCAGCAAATTTTTCCCATATTGCTCCTATAAGAAGTGAAATGCAAATACATTAGGCCACCACATTTCCGCGTATGCTAAAATACTACAGTAGTTTCCCATACCAAATGGCTCAACTTCCCGACAAAAACCCTCCCTTTAAGAGAATTGAGCCACTTGTGTGTGATCCAGACTAAAGCACATTACCTTTGATACTCTACGATAAAATCTGTCAGGGTAAAAGTGCAACAGCCAAGAATCACACACAATAGTTTCTAAATTGGGATGGCTACATATATAACGAGGTGTATGCAAGTAAGTACARTGATAAATTTTGGACCCATATATATGGAGATATGGGTGTAATTTTTATGTAGGTAAAACTTTTGATGTGACATCACAAACTGACAGACACATACTTTAAAGTAACACACTTGCACAACTTTCTCAACCACTTATGACTCACTAACAGGCTTAAAAATGATCAACCTCCTCAACTGTTTATTCTTTCTACCGAAAAAAAATTTGGTTGTCTATTAAAAAAACCATTCATAATCTAAAAATTTGCTTTGGTTTAAAAATTCCAGCAACATGGCCTTTTTTGCCCAGCATATCAACATCTTTGCATTTTTAAAACGTTCAATAAACAATCCAATGCTCAACATAATGTTTCACATTAGGAATATAAAATGGTGCGCATGTCTGTATACTGTGATATAAACACGATGGGAGGTGTAGAGCAAGAGAGAAGTTGTAGAGAAACATGAGGCGTAGCTGAGTTTCTTTGATTTCTCGAGTGCTCTACAGCTCCCAGAGTGTTTATATCACAGTAYATATACACAAGCAGACRTTTTATATCGCTTTTATAAAATATTTTTGAATTATTTCGCGCGAGCGTGTCTCKGTCCTCTGATATAAACACGGTAGCCAGCCAATCAGCACGCACGTTATATCTCAAATATTTTATAAAAACAAWTGTGGGTTTTGCAAAGATGTCGTATGCCCTTACTTTGAAGGTTGATCATCATCTAATCTGTGGGGCTTAACAAAGGTCACTCAACACCTGACAGCTCGTTTGATTATCATGCATGTTTATAAGTCACACTCCACTCCACTCCACTCCACTCTAAACAACAGACATTCAACGTGTGCCTAATGTTGATAGGTTAAATGACCAAGGGCATACTACATGAAAAGAAAACAGTACTTTGGTATGATTTGAYGATGATTTAAATGACAGTATGCCCTTGGTAGTCCATCCCAAGTTAGACAGCCCTCCCATCCTGCCCCCGTAACTTAACCCCCTTGCTCTCCCCATCCTCACTCAATTATAAATTCGAAACCTAAAATACAAGTACTGTATCAAAAAAAAAAAAAAAAATCGGAATCAGACATACATTCAACGAAAAAATTTCTCACATCCTCTGAACGTACAAGCAGTCTTTCTCACACCCATTAGTTATTAGTAAAAATATTTGCTCCATTACTTGTATTTTATTTTCAAAAGCTTAACAAATATTAGCATTAGCTAAGTAAATTCTTAGGTTGAGTGCCAAATAAACCAAGACTTGATAGGGAAAATTATACTTTTTTWAGTAATTTTTGACTAAGAAATTTACTTCAGCTCCCACTCAACAATTAGTATCAATGATGATAGCTATTTAATAAAAAAATATGCAATACTTGCTGATCATCATTGACAAGTTGACATCTTAAARTCTTAAATGGTAAGAACCTTGATAATGCCAGCACCAGACAGGAATTATATAAATACACTGAAAAACTCAAATTCTTATTATTGTATTTATGGGAGATGTCGTTCAATTTTTTCCAAAAATAATGTTATTGTTTTTTGAAAACATTTCAATGTTATTGACTTCCTTACTGTATGCTGACATTTTCACCGAGGTAAAAGCAAAAAAAGACAAAACTTTGTCTCACTGTTGTGATGTTAAAATTCATGCGGAATTTGCCTTCCACTGTAAAGAACTGTTGAATAATTTTCCTCAAGATGGCAGATAACCTCAAAGGGATTGCTCACACATTAAATCTTTTTTTTATAAATATGGTCTAGATTTTCAATAAAGCTTGCATTGTGTAGTTATTGGGTGAGTGGCATGATAATGCATTTGTGACATGTTTGATTGTTTGATTAAGACTGACTGATTTAGTGAATGTTTTTATTASTCTGTCAACGTTGTAAATGCAGCCTGCTTGAAAATATAAAACTGAAAAATACTAAATGAGAAAAAATATATTTAAAAATGACTTTGCATTTTGCTAGCAATACTTTGATTTCAAAATTGCTTCATGATGATTGAAAAAGTTGGTATATGATTTAAGGACAATATGTCTAAAGCCTAAGCTCTTAGTTAATAAGAAATTCTTCGTACTGTTTGTTTTTCCTCTTATGCATCTAAGAACTAAAGCAGCAGAGACCTTGTCCTGWCTGAAATTCAAATTCCTTCTCTGTTCTGACATTTTTTAATTTGTGAGCAATGTCCATTGTGGTCTCAATGCAGTGCCAACTCTGTAAGTGCAACTGCAAGGAATGTTAACAATTTGATCCCCCTCCCCCTCACCCACTCAATTAACTGTCTTCCAAAGCAAAACATCATAAACATTACAGTCCCATCCAGATTGAAAGTGGTGCTTGAAGTCAAAATTCTCACTATTACACAGCAGCATTCAATAATGAAACAAATCATTTTATTAACGGTCATATAATGAATTTCTCACTCTCTTTTCTCTTGACATGTTTTGACAGCAAGCACCACTATTCCAAATGTTAAATAAACAATTCATTCAAACCAATATTTGTTCTAATATGCCTCAAACAATGGTCAAAATATTGGCAAGCCGAGCAAGCCGAAACTTTCGTTCTTCAGCCCAAACAGGAAAAAACAATTTTGTAACAATAGCTGTGACAGTACAAATCAAAATGTAATGTTATTTAACAAGATATTTTTATCTGATTGGCCAAAAGTTTGCTTTTTTATCTTTCTCAAATGAAAACATTTGCCTTATTATTTAAAATTTCAGACATCTCTGAATAAACATAATAATGGAAAGAATTTTTTAATGGTCAGAAATAACAAAACAACCTCTGACCTTCCTTTTGTCATCTGACGCTTTGTTTTTACTGATGAGATATGAGTTGAATACCTTTCAATTTTAGTTTTGCATGACTTTGCAAAATCCGATATTTGAAAAAAAACACTACTGAATGACAAATTTGGTTGAGGCATATTAGTGACAGTGTTAATGCATCAATTCCAAGCTTGAACCATAGCTAGAGAACCCATATTTTTTTCAAGTCTATCTCACTTTGTTCTGACATTCTTCAACACCACTCAAATTCCTCATGACAACTCAAGCACACACATRTTTAGCAATCATCCCATAGCACTCTGTTTTTCACTTACTACTTTTTAGTTCATGCTTTTCACCACTTCTTATCAGGCTCTCCCCACTCATCACACCATTACATATAAAGAAGCTATGGTTCTGCTTATACACAATAAAGCAAGTGTTTTATATGATTGGGTCCTTTCTCTCTCAACAATAGAAATTAGCCAAAAAAAAAAAATTACAAAAACTACAAAATTTACTTGTAGGGAATCCAAAAAGAAAGCACTTGGCTGCTAATGTACTACTAAAAATAACTAGAGCTTTTGTTTGYTTTGAACATACGACCCAATCAGTAAAACAACTTTGACACAACACTGCATATTCATAGTATTATTTGAATCCATTAAAATCCAACTGAATATGGAAAACTCACCAGAAGGTAGATCCACTGAAAACCTTACTTTGCAGCCTATAAAAACAGAAGCAATCCATATAAGCAACAAGGATTAAAACTGCTTGATGTTTTCTAACTTATCAATAATTGTTACCATGGATTATCACTGAGGTGTGATCCACGAATTTTTGATGTCTCATTTGCCCACTAGCTTTTCAATGACCATCAAATAATTGCCATTTATAAAAACCACAATATCTTGAAGGAGAATTTAGACTGAATTAAAGATAATTTTTAATCCTCTTAAATCTCTAATTCAGCCTAAAATTTCCATCAAGATATTGTTTTTCAATTGCAGTTCTTTGATTAATGATCCTTGAAATGCTAGTCGGCATCGAGACTTTCAACTTCATAGGTCACACTGCAATGATAATAGTAGTAATGGGTACCTCTCTAACAGCAGGTTCAATTAAAAAACAAATTACCTGATGGAAACTTCTTTCCAATTAGGCCCATTTCTTCATTTCCTTCAACTGAACCCTCAGTTCTACTAGTCCACCAGATTTCWGGGTTGCCAGTCGGACCAGCTAAAACAAATTACAAAAAATATCTTAATTGATCATAAATTTCACAATATATATGATAATGCATGTACTTACATGAACTACACTGGAATATTCTGGACTTGCATGTTAGCTTAATTTCAGGTTGGCCATCACTTGCTGGGATTTCAGCCTGAAATAACAACCTTGCTTCTTTGCGTTCTCTTTTCCATGTTCTTGGGTCTAYCCCTCTCTTTCGTAACTCTTTGTCTCCTTCCCAATTTCTGAGCCTTCTTATGCTCAACGAATCAAGTCTATGGGGTGAAAGCAAAGAAAATAAGCAAAGGTAATCATTAAAATTTGTCTAACCTAGGTGACTTTAATCTGTAAAGCAAGGACAGACGTTGTTACTTACACAGCAGTCATTTTAGAGTCAGGATCAACCAGCAACTGCACTGCTGGGATACCTCCTGGAAGCGTAACTTCTTTACAAGGGACCTTAGTTGAYCCTGGTCCATGAATTGAATGGTAGTGTTGCTGACCTGAGCTTGTCACCAGATAAACTGTGATCCATACTGGCCCACTGTGACCAGTTACCTAATAATGAGATAAGAACAGTTCACATGATTGTGTTCTATGATTTGAAACTATTTTTAACACAGTCCTTACCTTAATTGTTGGGTATGTGTTTTCACTTGAACCATGTATTGGTCCCCTGCACCCTTCACTTTCATATCGAGCTCTATAATTCTAAATATAATACCCAAGCATTAGCATCRTCATAATACAATAAAATTCTAAAACATTTACATATTTTAGGTAAAACAAAAAACAAACACACATATCAATACCTCTTCTGGCTCATCRAGGATTACAAGTTTAGGCTTTTCCCGTCCTTTTCTGGCTTTCTTGGTACACCTTGAAGCAGAGTTGGACTTGGCTTCTTCAAGAGAATTCAATGCACTTGTAAGATTCGCAGTATCTGCTATGGATGATATTGTGTCTTGAATGGAGGGTTGAATAGTTGTACTTGAATTACAGCCAACTGTGGAGACGGGTGCATTTAGTATTCCAGAAATAGAGCTTGGGATGGACATGGGCATTGGTAGTGTTACTGGCAATGTTGTTGTTGTCAAGGTATTCCCTGTAGTCTCTGACATAATGGTTTTCAAGTCAGCAAAAGATGGAGAGGTCTGTGCTGATGATGAAGATGRCACAAAAGTATAGAGGAGCTGTTTGAGCTCTTCACAAGCAGCTRCCACACTCGTTTCTGACTTTTGCTGATCTGTTTGCACAGGCTGCATATTTATATCCATGGGAGTTGAAACTGGAACTTGGAATAAAGACTCTGTTGTTGTTGCAAGGAAATCAGTTGCATCTCTGGAAACATCCAGGCTCCCCATACTCTTTCCATCAAACTCCTCATCACCATCTTCAATGCCAGATTCAGAAGAAGGAGAATTTGAGAAATGAGATGAAAAAGGAGATGTTGCAAAACTCTCAAAGTCTGTGTCATTGGAAACTACAGTCTGCTCTTCACAAAACCCAGAATCTATGGACTGAAGCCTGTCATCATTTGGCAAGCTATCCATATTTATTGTATTGCCAAATAGTAARCTGTCAAAATCCTCTTTGTCCATAGTCATCTCTGCAATAAAAGCAAATTCTAAATACAAAAGAGTATGAGGAAATAAAGAAAAGGGAAAACAGAAGTTAGTTTGTCTTTTCTTGCAAGCCTAGAGGCACAGTCTGCAAAAAACAGCAATATAGAAAACGGAAAAGTATAAAGAAAGCATTCAGAACTTAAGATAGRAATTTTCTAGTAAACTTCTTGCAAGACTTACCCTCATTTGTCAAAGGTGGTCCAAGGAGTGTCGCAAGGTTTGATTCATCACTTGTCATAATCGGCTCTGAACAAACAAATAAATAGTTTTTAAGTTTCCGTAATATGAAACCGGTCTACCGCCAAGCTACACCCTAAAATATTACAATAACTRTGGTCGATTTAAATGGCTATTGTTTTGTAGGGTATTGAGCAATTTTATAATGGCTTGCATAATTTTAGTCATAAGATTTGCAATCGTGATCTTACTATTTGAATTCAAACAAATATATCAGTTCAAAGTACACGTCAAAATCTACAGAAATCACGCAAAGATATAGGCTATTTTAAATTCATAAATCTGATTTATCTATCTTGCTATAACACAATTCATTAATTCGCATCGAAACTACGCAAACTGCTTCAAGTATTAAAGCATACGATACAGATTGAAAGGTCTAAATTCTTTGTCGGCGAGAGTTTGGAATTAGAAAGCAAACAAATGTCATTCCGGCTCGAGAAAGGACGTAATTTATGCAAGAGKTCGTCTACCAGGTGCCGTTTCAGCGACTGTGGTTTACGAATGCCTTACGAGAAAGTCTAACCTTAAACGCAAAAGAAAAACCTTAGCTTTAAGWGTAAACAACTGTAAAACATTTCTTTTTAATCAATTTTCTTGGTGAAGCACCATAAAATAGTTTAATTCAATTTGACCAAGCAACATGAAAGGCCGCCAAAACCTGCTGACACTCGAAGCACRTACCTGAAAATTTCTGCATTTCGCTGTATTCCGTTGTCATTTTCAGTCAAAAGTACTGAATTCAAWAATACAGTGTTGTATTTGCTTTACTTAAGCGAAAAACGTGTAATTCTAATGTCATAAATGAAAATTTTTGTCAAATTCTTTTGGGGTAAGGAAATGGCGAGCGTAAGTTTACCCTACCAAAGTTGAAGGCTAACTGAATGACCGCGTGGCAACCCGGGATATTTGATACACGCCCCCGCTCTTTGATTGGTCAGTTTTGACAGCTAGCTGTCATATATGCTAAATAAGGAAGAAATACCCAGAATTCATTTTTGTCTGTATTTACTTGCTGGGCCTGTTTTTGGAACACGTTAATGATTCATGGCATTCATTATGGACATAGATGTCAGGCCAAGACCTTTCAGATATTGATTTACTTGAAAAACGATCGTTTTTGTYGCTATATATGTCTTTGAGGTTGACATGCCATGCATTTTTTTAAAAAAAACAAGTAGCTTTTATACTGATAGATGGTCAAAAATATTGGTGAAAATAACATCTGTCGATGAGTCCGATGAAACAAAACCTGATAGTGACACGAGGCAACCGGTCAGTCTGGATGAGTAGGAGTGGAATTATTTACATCCTTTTTTGGTATCAAATTTAACACATTCCTCTCGTTTCCAAWTTGATTTTAGTCACTTTCATTTCACGTTGCAAATTTTGTAATTTTTTATGTATTAGAAATTAGAATGCATTCTAGACGGCGGTAGACAACTGTCGTTTAAGTCCTTGACAGATGACTAAACAACTTAAATTAAKTTTAAATGTCTTTTAGCTTAGCATATGGCATTATGAAAAACGTACAGGGCACATGCAAAACGAAAGATTTTAATGTAACTTGTACATCYCGAACAATCCAGTGGCATCCACCCATCAAAACACGTCTATTTATAGGCCAACTAACAGAAAACCATTATATATAAAAACCATTAAGAAAAATACGACATCAAGGATGCATCCCAGACTAATACATTGAAACCAAAATCGAAATATACATTAGACTGTGTCCATGACTAAAAGCCTGATAGAAATCAAAATATACAAAATATAATCTTCAGCATTATATTAATACATTGAAGAACTGATGAAAACATGGATCGAAACGCGAATTTAGTCAAGCAAATCATACTGTTTTTCAGTACGATCTGATCTCCAAGCTTCTGGAGACTGCTTCTGAGGTCAGGATTGACAAAAACCTTTGTCCAAAATCGCTATCGTGAAGCGGAAAGCTCGGCTCCAAACATTTATAACGACAAAGATAAAACAGTACTAAGCTATAATAGTCTAGAAGGTATTCCTTTTTTAATATCCCGGCGTAGAAAAATGACTAAAAAATAGACAATCGATTTAATCGATACTAACAARAGAAAATTCTCTTGATACTAATTAATCGATTAGTATCGGAAATCRATGGCCAATCGATGCCACGAGCATCATTTTGTGACCTTCTATCAAATCTAATAACCAAATATCATATTGATCGATGATCAAACGATGATCGATATTCATCGATTGGCATTCCGTCTTGTGAGATATCGATTGGTCATCGATTGTCCGATACCAATCGATATCAATCAACTAATTATATCTATCGAGTCATCGATTGGGTTTTCKATGATCGATTTCCATCGATTGCCTACAAGGGGTAGTGCAGTTTTCGTATGACTGTGAAAAGCTCAGTGCCGTGCCGTGATAGTGATGTTTTCTAGAATTTTAATTGGCTGAKTTTTTTCTCGCGCAAGTGCCGTGACTTTGGCATGACCGTGTCCGCGCCGTGTTTATGCCGTGTTCTGGGTATGTGATTGGATACTGGGAGAGTGAATTCTCGAGCAATGTGATTGGTCTGGCATATCCCTAGCCGTGTCAAGAACGTGTTTGTGTCGTGAGCTTTTCACAGTCATGCGAAAACTGCTCTTATAAATATCCRAGCTTTTGTGCAAGTAAAATTGACAGATGAAACGGCTCAAATAACACAGACAATATACAAGATTTTCAACGGCAGTTGTGTACACAACGAAAACATTCACATCCAAAATATAGTCAAACAAACCTTGGTAAAACGTGGAAAACATATTCTCGTCATTGTTAGTCATACTATCGTCCGTTCTGTTCGACCAGATAAACCAGTTTGACTGGTACTAGTACTCTTGATTCTYGTAGTCTCGAATGAACCTGACAAACTGGTTTCACGAGGCGTATATATAGACTCGACGCGCCACCGCAAAGCCCGACACTTTTGATTGGTTGATTATGATGTCATTTGACCTTATATTTATAATCTGACAAAATATCCCCTGTAAACTGTGACGTAAGAAATCAAAATATAGTTTTTAATTGACCTACGTATGCAAAAAGCGTACGTGYTCTTAATTTTCTATAGCACTCGATGCCTCTTAAACAACTTTTCGCCAAACTGAATGTATTTTTTAAACAATTTTCGCTTTTATTTTGCTTACCAAAAAAGGAGAAAACTGCAAAATATTAGGTTTTATGATTTTTGCAGAATTACTACCGTATGTGTACAAACTTCTCCACTACTTATAAAATGATGTATTTTATTTATCCACACAAATCCTGACCCCAAAAGGAATTTTATACCATACTCATTTTGTATTCAGTTTACAATCAAAGCGTACGTGCTCTTAATTTTCTATAACACTTGATGCCTTTTTTGAAACGTTTCGCTAATCTTAGGTAGTTTTAAATGATTTTCGCTAAAACTACGAAATATTATGGTTTTTGATTTTTTGCAGAATTACTATGTGTCACCTTCTCCACTCATATAAAATGATGTATTTTAATTTATCAACACAAATCCTGTCGACTGCAAAAGGAAATTTATACCATACTCAATACTCAATATTTGTATTCAATTCATAGTCAAAGCGTACGTGTTCTTAATTTTTTATAGCACTTCTTATAGTTATTTATAGTACTTGAAAAATAAAGAAATAAATGAATATCATATCGTCTTGAAAAGAAAAATATGTAATTCTGTCGTCAATATTCCAAAATAGAAAGACATATAGCAAACACTTGAGGCTGGCTTGTTATGATGTTGAATTCATTGCTGTCAAAAGTCTAAGGGATAACGGAAAAAGCTAAATTGAAACTCTAAAAATAACTCAGTGGCAGGCCAGGTG
>NW_022258204.1:146185-173742 GCF_009602425.1 Actinia tenebrosa
TTTAAATCATATATTAGGCAATTCAAAACAGATTTTYACGGATGTATTTCGATGAGATGTTTCAGAAAGAGATGAAGATTTTAGTTATTCTCTTAGCAGCAAACAGTAGCTATTTTTACAACATCAGGGTACGTTGCAACGCGTGCAACCGTTATTTCTATCTTTACTGACTCAGTATCAATATCGTCTCTGGTTAAGATTCCGATTCATAGCTATAATTTTATTGGCAGCTAAATAACTCAACAGCTGAGGTTGTTTTTAGTGCTAGGTCCTAAAGGCAACTACGCCTCTAGTAGAACCAGTCTTCAGATTCCTTGTTAATCGGTTCCTAACCTGAGACAATGCAAATCGGTAGCGAGTTACAAAGTTCAAGCACAAAACAAACCAGATTTTTGTTTGCAGTCTTAGAATAGAAGTAGTATGCATGGAGTTTGGTTAACTCCGAATTATTAAGTGGAATAGCTGTAACTTCAGTCTTAGGCCATGGAACTTATGCGTAAAGTTTTATGTATATCTATTACATCCCAATGAATAATCTCATTGCTGTACGTGATATGAACCATTTTCAAGTTTTCACACGCTTGTCACAGTTGTAATCCACAACCGCAATCCCGCACGCACGAATGACGGAACTGAAAAACGTACAGGATGTTTAAAGATATATGATATGGAGATCTTTTTTCCGCGTTGCTAAATTCAGATATCAGACATGCATCGAACTTCATATATCTAATTATAATAACCAAGGGAGCATAAATAAGAGAGGGAAAGTTCTCAATAACGCGCGCGCCATGTTATTAAATTCACGGTTCGGCTGTTTTAAGTATCCATGAGTCATCAACTTGCGCGCGTGCGCACTTTCGTTTTTGGTTTTTAGTGATCAAAACATAAACGGAAAATAGCCCAAGCAGAAACTCACATGGCACGCGCGTTATTAAGAAGTTTCCCTCTCTTATTTATGCTCTCTTGAATTAACGCAGCTTTTGTCACTCCAACAGAAACATGGACTGCAGTCTGATCCTGTTTTCTAAATGACTTTGAGCTATGCAAGCCTCATTATAGCTCAGCTATGCAGATAATATAGAACAACATAACTCGATGTTGAATGGTCGCTTGGTTTGCGCAATATTGGTTTATTTTTATTMATAAAATGCTGAGTACATTGCAACTAAAATTCCGCGATAGTTTAGTACTTCTGTAGTTTCCATCCAGTGGTAAACCAAAAAGATTAGGTCTTAGGGTCTCTCAGCTTGAAAATGCACTCATGAAACAGCTATTTTATGGGTATATTTTTTGCACCTATTCTCTAGTCAAGATGTGAAAAAGATATCTTAGAAGAAAAACATCCATGCAGCGGAAGTCTTGTTTGGTGCAGCCATTTGGAAATTCAGTTACCAATGTCTGTTCAGTTTCCGTTGTTTTCTTCACACGGCTGGTAAATGTGCACGTATCTTTACTCTAAATATACATTAAGGACTAAAACTTGTATATTGACAATAATATGACACGACATAGCTCCAGCTTCATGAAATTGGCTGTTTAACTAACACAGCATACTTAGAGCTATAATGTAGCTATTCAGCATAGACGAATAGCAAAAAGAAGAATCRGTATTTACTTCATTKCATGTTAGCTRCTTAGTTATGTTATTAACAATATAWATAAAAAATRCRTTCAAGATCTYTTTCACTTTCCAAATATTATATTGGCCTGGAATGACCACTCAAGAGAGTCTGTCATACTCTCTTGGTGGTGCTAACAATCCATGCGAGAAGTGCTATTTGTGGCATATCGATGCGGGAATTTACTTTCCGCTCTAAAATTAACCTAGTTTTTATTAGATGTCTTTTAAGTCAAGGACGCAGGTTGTTTAGAAGATTAAGAGCAGCAAAACGGCTGGAGATACTTTAGTTCAGGAACGTGGTAGCGAGGAAAATGATGAAAGGGAATTAAGGAAATAGAGGGAACATAATGGAAAGACATACCTGATACAAGCCTTACAACAGTATCAAATGAAAAGAAGGTTTCTCATAAAGAAAAAAATAAAATAAAATGAATAAATAAAATAAAAATTAAATAAAATAAAAGCAAAAAAATAAAATCAGGAGACCTGGGCACTAGTGCCCATAAGCCCTTGCGCGCCCCAACCTTCTCTCTCTTTTACTTCTCGTCCAAGGTTTGTGTTAAGTCAAAATTATTATAGTTATAATCCAAGCCATCCAAGGCTTTTAATGAATTTTTCCTTCGATTTTATTTTGCAAAATGATAGCTTAGTTCTTTATCTTTGTGTTTATCAGATGGTGAAGAAGACAGACAAAAAGAAGGGGCGCTCTGCCATCAACGAAGTCGTCACTCGTGAATACACAGTAAACATCCATAAGCGAATCCATGGAGTGTAAGTTTTGTTTCTAATTTCTGTTTTCCGCTTATAATAAGTTTGTTTTCTTATGATATAGTTAGATCAATGACAGATATGATGTCTATGATTTATAAAACCTTTGGAATAGACCTTAAGAGTTGGAAGATCGATCTAAAGTCTAGTGAACTGTTGTTTCAGGACTTTAGGTGGTTTCTATAATTCTACTACGATTTCTCGTATTTTTTGCCTCRAACTAATTATGCTTTTGATCAAATAAGCCAGTCCAGTCCAGTCTGCTTTCTTAGATTAAGTAGCAATCTTAATCTTGCCAGGCTGTCATGGTGTAGTAACGATTAATGCAAGATGTGTAGATTAACTATTAAAGTGTGTGTTTTTGTTACAGTGGTTTTAAGTACCGTGCCCCTCGTGCCATTAAGGAGATCCGCAAGTTTGCAGAAAAAATGATGGGCACCCCTGATGTTCGTATTGACACTCGATTRAACAAGCACGTCTGGTCTAAAGGAATCAAGTAAGTCTCAGCTGTTTTACTTCTAGATGAATTATAGCATTTAGAGGTAAACAGTGTGGTAGTTTACATGGCTATGATATAAAGACTAATTTCATAGAGTAGATCTCACATGATTATGAAATGGTACAACACCCTCTCACAGTATGGAATTGATGTTACATGTATTGAATCAACGACAAGGTGTGAGAGCACTGCTTCTTCAAGTAAAATACCCAGGCATAATAGTAGTGTCATGGTACCACAATACCAATCTATGAGTATTTTTTGCAGGCATGTACATTCTACTATGAGATATATAACAGTGTTACTGCACGCTTGTTCATTCCATGGTCTTATTCAGACTTTTATCCTCTTTTCTTATCACTGTTGCTTGAGTTTTAAATACCTTAGGATGAAGACCAATGAAGTGATTAGTACCATTTACATGTCTGGCAGTGTTATATATAGTGATTATCACAYGTTAAGAGCTTGATATTACTTTTATTCACCAGTTTCTATCTGATATTGCAAACAAGCGAGTCTGYGAGCWAGTGAGCGATATCATATGGAAAATAAGTGAATAAAAACAATATCAGTCTCTTAGCAAGTAAAAATTTGTTTATTACACAYTTAGGGTTGATAAAATGGCAAAAATTGCAATTTCCAGTTCACCGTGAAGTGATATCGTATCACTTCACTGATATGGTTTTTATTCACTACTTTATCACACTGATATTGACCCTAAATGTGTAATAAATAATCTAACTTRTCTTTGTATTTCATCAGGAATGTTCCATACCGAGTACGTGTTCGCTTAGCCCGCAAGAGAAATGAAGATGAGGATTCTGTTCATAAACTCTATACCCTAGTAACAGTAGTTCCTGTAACAGGCTTCAAAGGTAGGCATAAAGATCCTTTATAAAGCTTCAGTCAATCAAAACATTAATCAGACTGTTGCTAGAAGAGTCAAGCTAAACTGCTGTATTTTAGATTTATGGGATGAAAAAACAAACAAAAAATGTTTATACAATCTTGCTTTTGAAAATTARGGAAGGCTTGGATGATTTTAATCTGTAATATTGAAACTAAATATTGATTTTTCTTGCTTGTTTCAGGTCTTCAAACCCAAAAAGTTGAGAGYGAAGATTAATCTCCTTGATCTGTCAATAAAATATTTCCATCTGTATCTCATTTGTCTCATTTATTGGTTGTTTTAATTCACTTTTAATTTTATTTTCCTTTTGAGGGGCATCTTGCTGTAATGAAAGGTTCATTTTTCTTTACTRCACATAGTTTAGTACAAAGAAAAAGGAAAAAAAACATGTTCATGCAATAAATGCCCCTCAAATTTGATGCTGACGCAAAAGCAAAGACTTTTTGAGATACAAATAAGTGGTTGACCACTTCATTAAAACTGGGAAAATCAAAAGGCATGGTTTGTACGAGTTTGGCAAGAAAAAGTCCAAGGAAAATTTTATTGCAGTTTRATGCTATTCAAACTGGCCATTTAATCCCACAGGAGATGATTTAATGCTATGCAAAGTATATCACAAGTATCCTGCAACTAACCCATTGTTAGTTTCCCAAAACAGAGATCGAGAATATCAAACCTGACAACTAACTGGTAGGGTGGGGGAGGGATCATGTATTGAGTAAGGAGAATAGAAAGAAGTTTTAAGGATCGGCCYATTTTTCTTTCCCCGCCCACCATTYCCCTTTTCCATCAAGTCTCAYTAGTTCTGGCCTTTGTCTCTCCCATCTATTTCCATTGTTCTGCCACTGGAACAATGGATCTTCAACCTTCCCAATTCTTAGTCACTGATCTCTGGAACAATGATAAGTTTGGATATACTACTATAGATGTAGTTCATATCTTACCCACTCTGGTTAAGTATGATCACATTTACACATTTTACTTGAACCTGTTATTACACTGCAGTGAAAAATTCGCCTAAAGTTTGGGACTAGAAACACTTGGGTATGCAGCCTCTGTAGAATGGAATTAATTAGCAGCTACAATTAGAAATATTACTTCAGTGCCCATTTTTATTAAGAACATTTAAAACTTACTTTTACAGAAAAGCCTTAAACTAGTATATGATTACTTTGCCATTTTATGCTAATTTGCACTTTATAAGTACATAATTATTATTGATCTGTTATAGCAGTCACTTGATCTTTTAAATAGGCATTTACAATATTAAATCATAGCATAATGTTTATAAATCCATTGTAAGAAGATTTTTAAATCTGTAGTTCTTCGCGCAAATTATATTAAGGCTATTCATGTTAGATTACGTATTATAAAATAATTGGGATACTACGCGCGCTATGATTGGTCGAAAACTATGTTTGATGAGAGTATCAAAACACGCTATCGTCATTTTTAATCTATCGCGCGCGCTCATTGGTCAGTTTGAATAAGAGGGCACATAGGGAGCATTTACTTAGACTTTGCTTTTTTTCGATCTTTTCGCGCGTTTGTTATTTTATAAAACAAATCAAAAACAGTTTTCCGTGTTTGATACTCTGATCAAAACACGCGGGATGTTGGGAGAACACTCGAGAACACTCCTCTCATGTTCTCCCAACATCCCGCGTGTTTTGATCAGAGTATCAAACACGGAAAACTGTTTTTGATCTGTTAATACAAGAATTGCAAAATCATTGTTTTTCTCTATCTTCCTCATTTTTCCTCCTTTTGTAAAAATCAACTTGCCACAAAGCAAAAGCTGCCAAAATAATCAGTCTGCTCTATCAACTGTCTCTCAAATAAATATTGTTATTTATTTATTTATTAGCACATCAAAGGATAATATTATTTCATTTCCCCAGAATACCTTTCGGTCTCAGCTACTAGGTTTTGTCTTTTGGACAAGACAATTGTTTTGCAATTGTGTGTACAATTAATGAATAATTATTTTCATAGGCTGAGATATATCAATACATGTTCCTGCCATACACTAATTTGGATAGTCTTTCAGCATAACCTAGATATTCTACATATTTCTTAGAATGAAATGTGTCCAGTTTATAAATTTTCTTGTAATCTTTGTAATGTTCAATCTGACTCATAAACTCAACTATCAACATATATTATTTGGCTGTTTTCCTTCTCACAGGCTTCACCAATACATCAAAAATTTTTAGTTAGTGCATTAAGACTGAGTTAGCTATCAAATTGGGATGGGATAAAATATGAAGCAGTCTTGATGTACTACATTCATACAGATATGAATAGCAACGTATACCTTCTCTGAGATAAACAACATGGTGCATTGTGGTCTAGCTTGGGTAAACAAACTATTGTTCACTATGTCTTATAATTMTTGTCATGGTGYATTTGCKCTGAAGCTAGAGCATAATGCATCCYGTTTATAAAATTCAGAAAAATGCCTATGATAAAGAAAATAAAATTTATTTTATGAATATAATACATTAACAGGAACTCTCCCACAATGCTACATGACTTGAARCTGGAGGCTGACGAGAATCAATTCTTTATTTGGTAAGCATTCTGTTCTAATTAAAGAGGCATTGATATCTAATCAAGGCATATGTATAATATGTATATATAATGTTTATATATGAATCAGCTTTCAAGAAAGAATGCTGATACAGCAAATACCAAAAACACTACACCTCCAAGAATTGTAACTGAAATTTTAAAAATATGAAAATTAGTGAAATTACTTATAAGGGAATGGTCATAAAGTAAAAGGGGGTGGTGGGGTGGGGGAAGAGTGCTAAACTGGATTTGAAGGTTCTCTCTTTTTTTTTGCTGGCTATGAAATGTTGATAAATGATGCCCCCCCCCAAGTTTCCATGCAGGAAATGAAAAATGACCCACCCCTAATGTACAGCTTTATATACAGCCCACCCTTTTTAAGAAGTTCAAAATTCTGTACCCTCACCCCCTACTTTATAACCAGTCCCTATTACTGTATAACACTTATGTATAATACTTGGTTCTGATTAGAATTTAAAAAATGATTTGTTTTAAATGTATTTAAAGAGTTTAGAATGGAAATACGAAAATTGGGCTTCTTCTTCAGGTACCAGACACAGTTTATKTAMTTCAATAGAAAMAAYAAAAGACCCCAAGTTATACAWCAGAATGATGCTAACAAAGATTACAATGGGTTTGCAGTCTATGTGTGTAATGTTAAAACAACAACTACAGTTCTTACCTGTTTTTACAGATATCTTTTGTGCAATCATTCTGCCACCAACTACAGCAAGTCCAGTGCATAAGGAATGCCCAATTGTTCCTCCAATAATAACACCTATAACATTCTAAAACAACAATGACAGTTCAGTAAGAAACCTCTAATGATAGTAATGGGGATGCAAAAACCACTTCAAACTGCTTCAACTGCAAACTTACTTCTCTTGAGCCAAGTAAGATTGTTGCCAGCTGWGATCTATCACCCCACTCTGCTAAGAATGTCAGAGTGAACGACTGTACTAAAATAGGAGATATAAATTTATACCACTTGTGCTGCTTTCCTCCTCGTATAATTCCTGTCTCTGGATCTTGAGTGACAGTTTCCTGCATTGAAAGCTGCCAAAAAGATATATGTACTTTTGTTAAGAAAAAATATATATATACATGTTAATAGGAATCCTATACCATTACAGTCAAACTAGCTCATGCATTCCAAGTTTCAAAACAAACTTGAAATCATATTTCAAATGAACTGAATCTTCCAGCCTTGATAAGAAAGCATGAGCTGGTTTGGCTGGAAATGTAACAGCTTACCTCTTCATCTTTCTTTTTTAATTCAGCTTGGACTTCCTCTAGCTCTTCTTGCCCTTCATTTGGGTCCATATCATATCCTTCTTTCAGCATTTTAAGACCAAAAAACAAAAACAGTCCACTGGAGATATAGAGTGTGATTTTTCTAGGAATGACAGTAGTTGCATAGCCAAGAACTGCTGATAAAATTGTCATGAGGCCCAATGCAAGCATTGCACCASTAAAAATTACCAGCCTTGAATGACGCATTGACATTATGGCAGCAATAAAGAAAGTTTTGTCTCCAAGTTCCGATACTACGATSACAGAAATTGAAGCAATGAATGCATGTACAAAGCCAAGTGAAGCTGAAAAAATTCCACCTTGATCTGTGGGTTGATCTCTTGATTGTGTCTTTCCTGCCTCAGTGTTGCTCTTAAAAATCAAAATAAGCAGAAGTGGAGTCAACACTGTTTCATTGATAGGGTRAGAGGCAACTCTTACTCAAAGGGATATTTTTTAAATATGGGGACCCAATACTGTAGTCATTAAGGCATTTACATTACTTTTTGTTCCAYATTTTATTGTCTARAYTTGCATGTTCCAAGGTAACTATCATACTATAAGTATCGTAAGTAATATATACAGTACGAGTGGCCGTGCTGTATCGGATATACAACCACGAGGTGTAGCCAAGCGATTGTATATCTGATACAACACGGACACGAATACTGTATATGACTTATCAAACGTCTAGGTTAGTTCCTTTGTGTTTCACTAAAATTTTCAAAATTAAAGTGAATTTGGCCAAGAAAATCAAACTTAAAGTTTATGCAGATGAACACAGTTTTGTATCAGATTTACAACACTCTTCACGGTCGTGATTTCTGTTGTGTTTTCCTCATGAATTATTAATGAGTTTGATATTTACAATTAATTATTCTGATTGACTGCTGCAATGTGTCTATCGAAACAAATTTAGCCAATCAGAGCCATTGTCATAGATAGTAAGCATGGCTGAGAAAGTGAATTTGAACTAATCAGAAACCAGGACAAATACAGTCTCAGCTAGTGGCCACAGCAGGACTCCAACTCAGCACCACCAGATTGCGAGACTGACGCTATGACCACTCGACCATGCTGCTGCTAGGTGATACATGAGATACTGAGTTTGTGTATGTTGATTCTGATACTAGTGTCAACCAGGCCTAAGTGATGTATTCAGGCTGAGACTTCCTCAGACCCTCCAATCTGCCTCCCTCCCCCCCCCCCCCCCCCCCCCTATCGTCCCTCCCCCAAAAAAACAGCGGTTAAATTATTTAAAGCATTTCATTGAAGAGGATTATAACGTTAGTCTCATTCAATTATCAATCTATTTATCACAAGAAATCAAAAGAAAACATCTCTGAAAAAGTAATACAAAAATGAAAATAATTGGAAAGCGTGAAAGTGTTTCTGTAAGCTTAATTTTCAGGAAGGTATAAGCCTTATACATGTACGTGGAGTGAACTGTATTTGAAGTTTTATATGTCAAGTTCCACGTACATTTTTTTAAATGGCTTCAAGCCYCCAAATTAACTGGTTTACTACTAACAAAAAAGTAAATACCTTTTCATCATTAAGAGGAAATATAAATGACTTGGACTGCGCGTTAGCAGAAGGCTGTCCAATTTCTTCGATTTTTTGTTGWGAAGCCAAAAGGAATCGACCAAGAAGCCCTTCACGTTCATCGGGAATCAAGGCGCAAGTCAACACTACTTGCACCATTAACGCGAATCCTACGACCCTCAGGACTCGAGCCATGTATCTTGAACATTTTGCCATTTTAAGAAGGTAATCTAGCTTTATATTTTATAATTAGAAGAGTTTTTCTCATGCCTGTTTAAAGCCTGAAAATCACAKAAAAATGATCTTGAGCCCGCCGTGTTTATAATCAGCTGCTATTGACTTTCGCACATGCGTATGATGACTCATAGTTTGGGCTCCCTGACAGGGCCGATGCAAAGGGGGAGACAAAGACGAGATCCCTGCTGAGGTCTTCTTTTCCTTTTCTTTTGCTGGATTGGCGAGGGAAAAAAGAAGCCTCTGCCAACAAGGAAAATCGTGGCGAATCTCTCGCACAAAGCATGATGGGAGACCAAGTAGTAATGTTTTTTTCAGCTCCTCTAAAAATCCCATCTGACAATTTTTCCTTCGACATTTTYTATCAAACTGTAAGTATTTCAACAGACCAAAGTAACAGAGTAATTTTTYCTATGATTCTATTTATTTCCTTGTTCGTGGTCTAGTGAACCATGGCAAACTCACCCTTTTTTCGATCCCGATACTCATCTCATTTTGAAACTCATAAAGACTTTAAAAGCCATCAATGATTCCAGATCGAGTCAATATTGTTGATTGATAAAAAGCGCGCTTTGGGATCTTAATGAAAGGRTCGTATTTTCTTTGATCTTATTAGACTAAAACACCTGTTGTCGGACCGCTATGTACTGATACGAGACTTACTGCACGCACGGCACAGCGCGTGAACCATGCGTAAGAGATATGTAGAATACAAGTGAAGATCAATCATGTCAATAACAAGCACACTAAATACTGGGGTCACGAGTTGGTGACGTAAAAGGACACATTTATAAAGGTATTCATTTGGCAACCTTCATTTTCAAAAACAATTTATATACGTTACTGAAGTCTTGTAACGCGCGGAAAATTAATCTATCTTCCTATGAGTGAGAACAGAAAAGCAAGGCGCCGTGAACGTTTCCGAAGAGGTCGCTCGTGTCCACAGCCGTTCGATTTGGTGATACAATCCGTTTGCAATCAAGGGAGCTTGGAACATGAAGTACTCAAAGATGCGCAACGATTTATGTATCATATGCAGCAACAGGGCCATCCTATCGATCTTGATGCCATTACCGCATCGGGTATGACAGCATTGACGCAATGTGTGCTAGATGGAAGCCTTAGGAGTGTCAAAATCTTAGTCGAGCTTGGAGCAAATGTTAACAAGAAGGACGGCCGTGGTTGGACACCACTTCATTATGCGGCGAGTGAGGGGTATATAGAAATTGTGCGCTTTTTATTGAGATGCGAGGCTGATGTCCGAACCAAGAATAACGAGGGAGATTTGCCAGTTGATTTGGCTGAAGATGAAGCTGTCAAAGAGCTTCTGAGTCGAGTTACGCTGTTTTTGACTCCAACTGGTTCAGTGATAAGAAGACGACTTAGCCTCCCAGCTGGCCATGGGTTTTAACATTATTTATAACTATCCCAAAAAAAAAATTAGTCACAGCTAGAATAGCTTCATTGATCCTAGTAGCTTGTTTTACGTGGTCAAACATTTATTGACTATCATAAAAAAATTTAGTCACAGCTAGAATAGCTTCATTGATCCTAGTAGCTTGTTTTACGTGGTCAAACATTTATATTGACTCCACACTAAATCGTGATTGTTTTATCATTACTGATCTAAAAATCTCCTCGAAATCAATATTTTAAGTGCTAAAACAACACATTACTAATTGCTTTTGAAGAGTTTTAAAGTTCCATTCAAGGGAAAGACGTCATCATGTATGAGGCATCGTGCAGTGGACGATAGAACGATCGGAAACGCAAACTAGGTCTTAAATATTCTAAGTGCTAAAACAACACATTTCTAATTGCGTTTGAAGAGTTTTAAAGTTCCCTTCAAGGAAAAGACGTCATCATGTATGGGGCATCGTGCAGTGGACAATAGAACGATCGGAAACGCAAACTAGGTCTTTGAGTGGAAATTTAGTTTATCAGTACCCTGCGAGCAGAGGATTTTTTAAACCCTCTCCCATCTTCCAACGGTCGTGGAGAGGACCAGGGTAGTTTATCAAATAATCAAGTGAACACGTATTACATCTCTTTTCGTTTATCAAGCTTTGTGTATGTCACTGGCTGAATGTTTGTAAGGTCAAGTAAGTGGTTTTAGGAATTTTTGTTGGTATGGATTTGTCCTCTGATTTGACAGCAACCCTCGGAACTAACTCTTTAATTGTTGGTCAGATATACCATGTCCAGCTTCGTGGATTAAGAACTATTATTACAACAGTAAAAACCCCGTGGTTTAAATCATATAAAGTGGTCCCTCTCAAGTGGGATGTCAAACAATGGGAGTCTCAAATATGTGACAGAAGCCAAGAAGCATCTGCAGAACGCATTAGGCGATGTCGTCTTGAAGTTATCTATAGCTAGATCTTCTTGAGTCCAAGCGATTAACTGACCTTTTATCTTGTTTATATATAAAAACCATATAATACTACTCTCAAAATCCATGACTTATAGACATCAAAGTTTGACCACCTAAATTCTAGATGAAATAAAACTTAAAACTRACTATAACAAAAGATAACTAGTCGATTCGATAATCTCTTAATTAAGTACCGGAAAATGATCTTTCTCAGTGCAGCTATTTTGTACGAGATAGTGGAGTATCRCTGGAACAGAAGTGGGAACAAAGCAACTACTGACCTCTGCGTGTTTTTGTTTGGATCATGCCTAATCGAATTCGACAAATAAATTAATAGTTGTGATAACTAAATACCTTAACTAAGAAAGAGTGCATAACATGTATCTGTGAAAAAGTTAACTAACACAACTGTACAAATTAGTCCAACATTTTGAAGGTCTACTGAGTTTAATTACCAATTTGTGCAAATTGTGCAACTCCATACGAATGTTTTCACGTATATATGGTATGTACTCTACCTTTTAGCGCTACATAGGTCTAGCTAGTAAGTAATTTGTTTCACGGACGGACACATTGCGTGCACTCTATCAGACAGAAACTTACTTCAACCCACATTTGATTATGTTCATTGTTCAGGCTCGAACTTGTAAACTCTCAAATTATCACCAAGAGCTAGCTCGTATTGATTAATGAAAGAGTGAATGCCACAACAAGTATGCTGGTATTAATTGCGCAGTAACTTATGGGCAGGTAGGTGCCATACGGAAACGATAATAAATGCAGAGTTCTTAATATCAGCTGCGTATCAATTCTGATTGAAAAGGCTTTGCCTTATCGGTCGGACCCGCGGGCAAGAAGAGGCGATTTATATGTACTAAATGACCTTTCATTCTAGYATGACATCTGTGTGAAATGGAACAGAGGACGTGATGGAAACACATCTAGCGGTTTGACTTCATTTCGACCTCATAGGGGGGCAGAAAATGCACCCTAGGACTGGATTCAGGATTACTTTAAGGAGGGGCTAGGTGCTAAAGAACTATGTAAAATGAGCCAGCTGTATTTATTTGGGTACACTTCTAAATGTGAATATATATAATATGACTGGTTATGGAAAGTGGGATATGCCATACGTACATGAGGAGGTTGGTCAGTACGTGTGTCGGAACTCGGTATTAGTCTTGACCCTAGCTTTCCATTCCTCTTTATGTTCATGTCAGAACCGAATGTCACGCATAAGAAATAGAGAGTTTTAGATTGACTTTTTTTTCTCCCCGCAAACGGCAAACGTGACCATGTTTTCATAGTTTTCCTTTATTTTACTTTACCTTTTACAAGCCTTCTCACCAAGCGCAAATACTCTTTTGTTTTTCTACTGCTTGGACTTTTTTGCGCTCCTTTTTTAGTAATTTAAAAGAATTTTTTACTGGTCAACTGACGTTTCACGTTTGCCGTGAACGTCAACTGCATGGTGAATAGATCCTATACAGGAAGGGCTAGACGGCGTTTTGGAAGAAATTACGAATGTACTTTTTAACATTTAATATGTAGATATCAGACAACTACCCCACCCTCTGTCCCAAGGGAGTGGTGTCCCCCCTCCGCTAACTTTTCCCCTAAGGACACGGATAACCTTTYGTTCAGATTAAGGAACATATTGAGGCTTTACTCAACACAAGCGGTTGTCTTTGTAACTGAATTGATATCGACAAAAACAATTGCATATATAAAACGCCAAACAACACGTGCACGAGGAAGCTATTTCGAAAATAATGATGGGATTCCTGTGTTAAAGCGTGTTGATGATATTGGGATGCCTGTGTTATTCATCACATGAAGCCATGACGTCACCACGAGGGATGCCTGAGTGGTTTTAGCGAGGGACGTCTGCTGTTTGGCGGGAAGTGTTTAATATGGCTGTATTTCTACCGATTTTAACCCCCAAAGAGAACAAGAAACGACAGATTTGTGATTGGCATTGAATCTTAAAGCCCTTGGCTGTCGTTCTGCTTGGATTTTAAGGATGGGTTTGAACTCTAAGAGTGGGAAAAGAAGCACTGATGTTTCGCTATTAGGTAAGACCTCGCCTCCACTTTGAATTGATTGTGATGGTTTTTGTGAGTGTAATTTATGCAAGAAGCGAAGAAGTGCTTGGGTAATAATTGCCCTCTCCTCTCGTTAAAGCTCACAATCATCGTATACGGTCAATATTATCTCATAGGACCTTTTCTAGACGTTGATATTTACCTTTTAGCGAGGTAAATAGTAATGTTTTTTGCGAGATGGCGCCGGTCGYGGTCGCGAAGTGCGTGGAAAAACCGTAACGTAATACAACGATTTTTATGATTATCGTTCACGTTCAAGCTCCAAGACCTCCAAACCTCGACCTTTTGGTGCCAGAACACTTTATAATGTCTGATATTAGAATCCTATTATTAAAATAGGGGATAAATATTTTTTTCTAAGTATGAATGACACTGTTTCTAAGTGCTTCTTAAGCTGAATACTCGATGCATCGTGTTATGATCGATTTTCGAACCACATGATTTTAGTCGAATTAAACATTTATTATTGATAGAATACCGTCCACGCTCATCGAAAAGATTTATTCTCGCAAATTTAAAGTTTGCATTCTGTTTCTGTCATGTCGGACGATGAGATGTCGACTTTAATGGCGTTTGATATCCGAAAATAACCTAATTAGCATAATTTTGCATAATTTTGACTTTTAATATCGATCACGAATTGTTTATAAACAAATGATATATATCAGATAAAACCTGATCCATAAAGTACAGTCCTCTTAGATACCTTAGTTGTCATTCAAAGCCATTTTTCATGAAAATCATGGTTTATTCAATGCTTGAATGCTTCTTTAAGCATTCATTTGTCATATGATAAAGCATATCAGTTCAAAACAATCATTTTGTAAAAAAACGCTTTGTAGATATGTTCTACTTCAAAATAGATAGCCTCTCAATAAAGCTGATATACAAACTATATTTWAAAAAAATCAATATTTCTTATTGTACAGAAATATTGTACATAATTTACTTAATAACTTTTTGGCTTTCTGTTTTTTGTAGCATAAATTTGCATCATAATTATTTATGGAATATGTGAAAGTAGCATGTTGTTGATAATAGCTTTGCATTGTAATTATAAGATTTGAGGTTTCTTATGAGAGAAAAGTTTTGTTAAAAGTTCTAATCGTGAAATAATATTAGAGTATAATAGTGAAATTTTCAAAGATTTTTGCTTACATCTTTGTTTTGCTGTACTTATCTACATCACTGTTTTGTTTTGTTTTGTTTTGCTTAGAAGATGCAGAAAATGATGAAAGGCCGAGTAAGAGGTTGAAGCCAATGGATTGTAAGGGGTGAGTCTGCTATTTTTATATCTTTTGTTTAAAACTATACATTAAATTAAATTATATACCACATCCCTGTGCATAACAATAGTAGCTCTTTTCATTGGGGATAATAATTATATAATAATATAATCACTTTGCCAACATAATTCTGATATTGCGGAGTAATATTACAAGAGTAATATATATATATATAAAGAGAGTATTATTAAACTTATCAGCTAGAGTGACCAAGCATCATCCTTCCAGCCTGGGGGGYGTAAAGAGTAACAATCATTATTGTTTTGCTTCTCTGGAGTCTTGTATTCATTATCGCAGTCAGTAACCACTCATCCTAAACTTAAATTAAAGCGAAGCCAATGTGACTCTTGTTAAACTGTGGTTTTGAATTTCATATTTTTTGGGATACCTATGTGATGATGATTTAATAGTTACATAATTTATAGTTCATATTTCATAATAAGTAATGGCTGCTCAATAGCTAGAAAAGTTCACTTGTCAGTTCAGACAGATTAACATACCTGTATGTGTGCATGTCAAGAGGGCTGCCCTACAAGGCAATTGGTGACACATTATACATTGACCAGGCAGTATTTTTTAGCTCTGATTATCATTTTTTATTGTTATTATTTATATTTTGTTGTTTGTTTTTGTTATAGGGGGATAAATGCAATTATAGCTGATGAATGGAAATGTATGTATGAAAATCTGCTAATGTTCTTTATTTCATGTTTCCATAGCAGATATTTTTGTGTAAATTTGGTCTTTCATTGACACCCCAACAGAATATATATATATATATATATATATTATAATTAATAATAACATTTAAAGGTGTTATATGATTTTGTGTTTGGAGGGAGGGTTCAAGGTAATCTTTATCAATTCATCTATTTACCTTTTATTATCAGATTTGCATAGTACACTCAAGTTAGAGTCATTGTGAATAATGCTGACATATTTGTCTAATTTGCATATATATCCTCTCTAGCTTCTTCAGGTCCACCTTCACCTGTTCCTTTCTTGTCTCCTGATGGCCGTATCACTAAGCCTGCTGAGGTAAGCAAAACATTTTGAAAATAAATCTAAATATATCTATATCTATATATCTATTTATATCTAAATATATCTTAACACAAAATACTTTTATCAAAAGTCCACCACAACATTCCACCCTGAATTGTTATGTTTATACCGATACAGGAAGATCCATTGCTGAAACATTAGTTGTGTTTTCTACCTTGAATAGTTCCATTAAATTCTTTCTGGGGAGTCAATTCTTATTAGCATCAAACAGGCTGATTTTATGATAGCTTTTCCTTTGAAATTAAAACCAAAAGAAGGCTGTTTTTTGTTGCTCAAAATTATAATGCCCATCAGAATAGATGTCTTACCTATGATAAAAGAAGATTGTTAATTTAAGTGACCCATAGCATAACCATTGCAGTTATTTTTATTTATTACATTTATATGATATCACTTCACAGCAGAGCATTGTTTTTATAAGGATGATAATAGAAGAAAAGATACTTGCTGTACTGATATCTTGATGTCTGTGCCTTTTGCTATATATAACAGAAGAGAATGATACTCGCTTGGTTGTCTAAGATATTGGAAATTACCAGAAACCAGCAAATGACCTTTGTCCCAATGGGAAAGAAAGCCTAGCYGGTATAAGTTTATTGCATTTTTTAAAAGCCATTTTGGTTAGGAGCAATTTATTTTCAAGATACGTCATAGATGATTATGATAAATTAGGTTTTCAAAACAAAATAATACATAGCTAGGTTTGCTGTTTTTTAAATAGATTTAAGAAACATTTATTGTCACATTTGATTGGGATCTTTATTTGATGACCTATAATTATTTATTAATGAAAAGCTAATAAAATATCCTTGAATCTCTAGAAAATGATCTTTATTATTCTATTGTAGGGCTTTTCGTACTAATCTTCTTTTTGTACTTTGATTTTGAACAATTGCAAAATATTTAAGACAAAAAATGAAAATTCTATCCTTTTGGCTTAAGGATATTTTAAAGTCTAATGCATGCTTTTGTTGCAAAAAATATTACAACTTTTGGCAGTATATTTTGCAAATAAATATTGTTAATAATTTTCAAATGATTATATATAAATTGCTGTAACAATTAACCACACCTCAGGATCAAAAGCTGTTTGCTCAAAATTCCATTTACGAATGTATGGCCTTGTGTCTCAGGTGTCAACACATAGCTAAGATCATTTGCATGTCTGGATCATAAGATCTAGACGGAATCCTAACCCAGTCATTTTACAAGAATACATTTATCACCATACAATCCAAGGGTTCACTGCAGAGATTATAAGGGAAGAAACTGGATGATATTTTTCYGATTATGGTAAAACCAAAATGTTTCTAGTCAATGTTATTTCTAGACATAAGTTTATGTGTGAACTGCATAAATCATTTTGGAAAGAAGTGAAAGTCATCATTTTGTAGCGTTCATCTTTAGACRGATAACACTTCCATACATATATTGGTCGTCTAAAATCTATTTTCTTAGTAAGGTGTTAAGTTTTATTGTCTAGATATATTCATTTTACTTATGTGCTAAGATTTTGCTGTATAAAGGAAGTATTTTTATGAGAATATATTGTAGACTTAGGCAGGTTTCTCTTTGGTGTGACTTCATATCTGCCTTAAACTTACTGTCAATGTATTTGAGTCTGATTTCAAAATTTAACGAAAGAATCCTTGCATTTAGCTTTCCATTTWAATTCTATTAAATGTTGTATTGTAGTCTTCACAAGTCATAAGGTGGATATAAGGAGAAAAGGGCTTGTGTGTCTATAGGTTAGTGTTTGTTAAAATGACAGAATAATGTACAAATTATTAAGTCAGTAATTTAAATAGGATTCATGAAGTGTTGTCAAATCATGCTTCCCTTTTGTCATCCAATACTTTCTTATTTGCTGACAAGAAAAGCAATGTAAAAGAATAGGTTTTTGGCAATGTAAAGCTGCTTAATATTTACTGCACATCTTCCTCTTATCTCACAATTATTTTAAACTTAATTTTTATTTACTTACAGAATATGRCATTGAACTTCATCAAAAATGAAATGTTATCTCCTTTATTATCTAATGAATTCATTTTTCAAATTTAATGATAAAATTTTGAGTTTATTTTATATATTTTTTCTTTGTCAATTTTCTAATATTCATTTCCTTTTACTTATATAACTCAAAACAAAGCTCCAAAATAAAATTTCATGTGATATTTTAGTTGATGGTTTGAATCAAATCCCTTGTATTGTTTTGCTTGACTATTGTATTGTTCTTTCTAATAATTAAAATCTATGTTGATACTTAGAATTCACCTGGCATAAGTAACAACTAGGAACACAACACTGTGCCTTGTAGAATATTGTACATTTTATTCCATATCCTGTGTAGTACTGTGGTTTCAGTTATTCTTGCACCAATGTAACAAGTTACATTCTATGCTTTTCGTTTTATCCCTCATGATAATAATATTTATTCTCATATCATTAAATTTTTCTCAATAGATTTTTCGTACCGATCTAATCAGTGCAATGAAGCTACCGGACACTCAAATCTTAAATCCTGAAAACTACATGACAATTGTTGACCCTTGGCGACAAGAATGGGAACGAGGAGTACAGGTAAAATTTGAATAGAAGTGAAAATCTGAAAAATAAATTGTTGTTAAAAATTAAAAATAATTAACATTTAAGAATTGGATACTTGGGAATTATCCATGCGTGTGGGAGTGGAGTCTACTTTGGAAATTAATTTGAAAATAGCATAGTTTGCCTGAAGGGTAAGGAAGCAATCAGGAGTAACATTGAACAGGAAGAAAAATGGGAAATAGAATAAAAGAAAAAAAGAAATTCCCATTTTTGAAGTTTTTTTTTCTGATATAAGATTAGAAACTCCATCAAACCTCTTTGTTAATTGTTTTATCTGCATAAATGTTTTTATTTCAAGTGAATACCTTTGTTGAAAACTTCCTCTGTTGAAAACTTCCTCTGTTGACTTTCAGATGCGGCAAGTAACATAATTGTATATAAAATGTGATAATGAATCTGATGTTTATTTATTCGATTCAGGTACCAGTTCATCCAGAGGGACTATCACAGCCATCTTTTAGGTAAATAGCAATCATATCTGTTTAATATGATTTTCTTCTGTTGTCTAAAAAAATCAATCATGAATTAACACCATTAATTTCTGCTACAATGACAGATATTGCAAATATTATACAAGTTTGACATGTTTCCCTGTTACTTTAATACTTCAAAGACAAATTTAGGAATACTTGACTGTTGGCAGCTATAATAACTGATGTATTTGTAAAACAGCCTTTTTAAACAAGTTGTACATGATTAGTATTTATAGAGACATTGTTTATGCTTGCTATTTTTGCTAATATACGTTTTTTTATATACACAGCTTTGTTGAAACTCCCAAGAAGACATCGACATTTAAACTGTAAGTATAAATTTATAAATACTGTAAAACCCTGGTCAGAGCGAARGCATTTCACCCATGAAATAAAAAGTGTCAGTCAATGTGTAATAGTCAAATAGACACAAAAGAAAACAATGGACTTAGCATCTACAAATATGTATCATTCTAATATCTATTTTCACGAATTTCATGACCTCACTCTATAATCCTTGGGTATGCACTCTCAGCATTTTGAACTATTTCAAAGCAAGTCTTAAGTCATCTAGTCAACGACCTTTCCTTCTTGCTGCTTCWTTAGGTAGAAAGGAATGTCCACAGATACATATCAATAAATGTGATTATGAATATGCTCTCTGCTCTCTTCACAGCTCAGGGAAGTTATTGAACTCTGARGATAAAAGAAAAGGGAAATCCCCTTGTAATTATGATTTAAGTCGGATAGACGTAGAATGGTTATATAATCTCAACAAATCAAGAAGAAACAAAGGTAATTAAGCTACCCAATACACCTTTCCCGAATTCGCTTGGATGAACATGAATTTGATTCTTTTATTCATTGAGTCCAACCTGGTAGTGAAACCATTGTTTAGTCATCCAAGCAAATTCAGAAAAGGTCTAYTGATTGTAAAATAAATGTTCAGTATAATTAGTGGGATATGGTACAATTTGTTGTAATTGTTAATTAAATCACTAAACATAAATCTGTTGGACAGTTCAACAAAGCAAGGTGACAAAAACTATTGGTTGACACGTTAATATCATAGTCCAACATCGTCATTGTGTCACCTATTACAACAATTATTATAATACACTCAACAAAATTACTCGATTCCGATTGGACAAGAGGAGTACAATTAAATCCCAAATTGTACTCTGTAGCTTAGAGTCCCAATTTAATTCCTCAATTTTGCTGAGTGTATTGTAAACAAAAAATTACACAATTAGCTAAATGTTCTTGTACAATTTGGAATTTATAGATACTCCTGATGTTTTGAAAGTTCTCAAATTGGACTCACCTAAAAGGCTCATCCAATTTTGAAAACTTTCAAAACATCACTCGTACCTATAAATTCTGAATTGTACTCAAGATCGTGGGATTTCCTGTAATAATACCTCAAACAAACTCAGATCACATGGTGGACAAATTAGGGTTTAACCCTTGACCCAAGCTAGCAACCACAGCAGTGAGTTCTAAACCTCCAGCTCCACCCATAGTTCTTTCATAGCACACCATGTTGTGACCCTTCGTATGTCATACAAATTCTTTTCACTTGTTTTACCATGTAGGACATCTAGAGCTTGAAGAAGATGCCCTAGAAAAAGCAATATCATACTTGGAGGATAAGTGCTACGAGAACATGGGTCATGCYATAGCTACCCAGAAGGGGCTTAGTATTGAATATGATGAAAGCGTATGCTGTGAAGTCTGCCAGTCGGTGAGTATTTTTCCTTTATACAGAAACTTTTCCCTCAGAATCCTAGCCAATCACTAGAGGACACTGGGGTTAATACCCATCACGAGTTTAAGTCTATACACAGTAAAGATAGTTCCATTCAGTGTTGGGATTATAAGAACCTTCAAGAACCTTTGTTGAAAAGCTGAATAATTYTAATTGTAATTTATCATTTTTTCCCCAGCCTGATAGCGAAGAGGGCAATGAGATGGTATTCTGCGATTCATGTGATATTTGTGTGCACCAAGCTTGTTATGGCATTCAACACATTCCGTCTGGTAGCTGGCTTTGTCGGCCTTGTAGGAGGGGYGTTAGTAAACCAGCTTGTAAGCTGTGTCCTAATCCTGGTGGTGCCATGAAACAAACAAAGTAAGTTGACTTGTAATAACTTRACTGCATTGTATAATGTACTGGTACTGAGGGGTGGTGTCATGTTGTAATCATGACTCAACCAGTATACTTTGTATATTGAATTTGACAGTGTTACTCAAGGGAGGGATGGGTGAGGCCATGTTTTCATCTTAAGATTATACATACCAGTATGTATGCAGTGTATCTAGACCCCTTGCAGCAAGTCRGAATGCATTGGAKGKAATAACTACCTRTTTSCAATTCTCAAGAGGCTTTTGYACCATCACTTGYCGGCACCATAATMCAGCTCRTACTGCCTGTGGTTAAATGGCAGAACAATAAATTCCCTTTGCGCTTGGGAATTGAATTCTTTCTYATGTAAAAYGAYTGTATTGTTCCTGCCATCTAACATGACTGCCGTCACGTGAWGGTACAAAACCTCTATTGRGCAGCTTTGACTTTGATRTCACATTCAAGCAGTCTATAAGTTGACAGTGTTACTCAAGGGAGGGAGGGAGAAATTGGGATAGGTAGGCATTTCATTGAAACRAAATATCATAATACAACACTTTTTTTTGATTGACAGGAAAGGAAAGAACTGGATTCACGTCAGCTGTGCTCTGTGGGTACCCGAAGTTGGCTTTGGTAGTGTCGAAAGGATGGAACCAATCATAAAACTTGAAAATATTCCTGTAAGTAAGAATAACCCAATGCTACTCATTTGAGTCCTATAACTAGAAGAGTGAAGTAAAAGGTAAAAAGGTTAAGCTATTTTTTTCCTTCAATGCTGCGGGAGTGGTTGCCCAATTCTCCCTAAAAGTAAAGTGTTCAAAGATACACTCTTTACCCCTTCAGAATGAAGCTACAGAACAGAGAGTAGAGATAACTAGCTAAAAACTAGAACAGAAAGTAGTTGAAACAGACGTGGAGATCCTCCGGATTGAACTGCGGACCTCTAGCTCTGAAGGCTGTACACTAATACTATTGAGCTACGCCTGCTCCCAAAAGTGAAGTCTTATGTGTGAATTTGTTTTCATTGCAGGCCAAGAGGTGGAATCTAGTGTGCTTCTTGTGTAGGGAGAAACATGGAGCTTGTATTCAGTGTACGGTATGTAGTCTCTTGTATGTCATCATGTCTATGATCAGTATGAAGTAAACAACAACAACATCTGCAACAAACAACAACTGCAACAACAACAACAGCAGCAGCAACAACAACAGCAGCAACAACAACAACTGCAGCAGCAGCAACTGCAGCAGCAACAACAGCAGCAACAATAACAGCAGCAACAACTACAACAACAACAGCAACAACAGCAACTGCAGCAGCAACAGCAGCAACAACAGCAGCAACAACTACAACAACAACAGCAGCAGCAACAGCAGCAGCAACAACAGCAGCAACAACAGCAGCAGCAACTACAGCAACAACAGCAGCAACAACAACAGTAGCAACAACAACAGTAGCAACAGCAACAACATCTGCAGAAGGATATGGGTTGGCATTCAAGATAGGAAAAGATTACTTTGCACTAAATAGTTGATTGTGAAATATTCTATTTCAGGTAAAAACCTGTATGACTGCATTCCATGTGACCTGTGGATTCCAGCGTGGACTTGAAATGAAAACAATCCTGGATGACTCGGCTGTTGATGGTGTTCGACATYTAGTAAGTGGATTAGCACGCAAAACTCTATGTAGAGATTTTACTTGCTCCATTGATAAAATAGAAAAAGTGTGTGTATAGCAGAGAAATAATAGTAGAAGCATGACGTGTAGTGGAGTGCTTCTCGATACTTCTCTAGTGTTCTGCCAATTCTAGTGTTCAATCAGAACAGGAGATTTATAACAGTCGTTTTATAAAGCACAATGAGGCTACATTCTGGAAAAAGGACGTAAAGCTACAGTAATACAGTAATATTAAAGAACATTTTTTTTGCTTGTTTATAGTGTTATTGTGACAAACATGGGCACAAAAACAAGTCTCCACCACGATCTCCAGAGAAAGCCAAGCAAGATGCGGAAGAAGCTGAAAATCTTAGACAAAAACGGTATGATCTACCTTACTTATAATCTGCCCTGATTACCCTAAGTTCTGCTATGATATTACCTTTTTGAATAGGGCTTCAAAACGGACGAAGAGACACGTCTCAAATCGTTTGTTTTTATACATATTTTAAAGTACTTATACCATATAAACTATATTTTTCATACATGTATATATACCTTTTTTTAACATCCAGGTTAAAACAGATGGAGACAGAATTCTATAAATATGTCGATGTAGCGGAAGCTGCTAAGGACTTGAACATACCCAAGGAGCTAGCAGCACACATACATGCATTCTGGACCCTAAAGAGAAAGGTTAGTATTGGAAAGACATTGAATGAAGTTTGYATGTATTCCTCAACTAGGCTGTAAACATTGGTGTCCTCTACGAATCGATTCGGTCAGAGACCCCTTGCAGCACGTGGGAATGCAGCTCAATTATCCAATTCTAAGGAGACTGAAATTCTTTTGTTTTGCCCTCCAAATTGAGCTGCTTTGACCTCATATGCAAGGGGTCTATTGCGATGATTCTTGTATTCTTGTACTGTGTACTTCTGCTATCTATACTTGTGAACTCACAAATATTTGTTCTATCACAGGCTCGTGATGATCTTCCCCTGCTTCCTCCGTCGTTGGAACAGCAAGAAAAACTGTGCGGAAAACAGGTCAGTGTGATTCTTTGTGGAGCATGCGCGGTCAGGCATTCGCCAGTGGGATGGTAGCTAGTTTGGTCAGGAAGAGAGATACCAATGACTCATTCGTAATGTGAATCGTTATTTATATTTTAATTCCAGGGCATGGCCAGTCGTAGTCTACAGATACAAATCGAAGAACTTATGAAAATGCGCTGTGACCTTGAGAGGGTAAGTGATCTTGATTATGAAATCCAGCGCGTGCTTTTCTCTCGTGATATGCGCGCGTCGAGTAGCTTTACACCTCGCATCCCTCAGTAATATTTAACATCCATTCTTAAACCTTTTTTTCTCTTTCCGCAGCTGCGTAACCTCTGTTACATGGTCAGCAAACGAGAAAAGATGCGGCGTGAATTRTTTCGTGTGAGGGAACAAGTATTCTGGAAAGCGCATGAAGTAATGACCGACGATACTATCGATATAGATGAGAACGATCTCAGATGGATACGGGAATCCTGTGGCAAGAACTATACCGGTGATGGTAGCGAACCAGCTCGAGGTCCTGCCGCAGAGGGTGGCTTAGAATCAGTGTCATCTTCAAGTGCGCAGTCAAGTAACTACGGCCAGACGAGTGCTGAGGAAATTACCGCGGAATTGAATCAAAGCAAAGAACCGAGTGAATGCTCCGAGGGGGACGTAAGAGGTGGGTACGACTCGTCTGACTCTGAAGACTCACCTCAGATCAAAACGCGTCGTCGTTTGAGGGGATTTTCTGCGTACAAATCTAGGAAGGACATAATGAATAACCGTTTGAAGTCAGAGAACCAGGATTCTAGAGGAGTTAATAAATCAGGAGGTGCTAAAGAAGCAGTAGACCCTGAATCTAAAGCAGACGAAGAAGACGGCAGGAAGGAGGGGTGTGACACATCTAAAAGATCAACAAGGTCTCGAAGTCAAGGGGATATAWCGTTTGAACAGAATATCGTGGTCGATTCTACTGATGAAAGCAAAGAAAAACTGAATGAAAGTGAATTACCGAAAGTCACGACGAGAAGCCATCAACGTTCTACATCCAAACAGGTTCCTGACGACAGTGGTTAYGATGTTAAGGCGGAGGAGGCCAATAAGATAGGACTCACAAGACCACGAACCAAAGGACAAACATCCGACTCTACCTCTGAAGAGACAGAAYCAACGAGAGAAGAGTTTGATTTGCCTCCAAGCCCTACGCGATCCTTGCGCAGTAGCAAACAACGTAAACAGGAATCATATGATGGTCAAGTTATAACGTCTGGTAGAACTAGATCAAAAAGTGCAGGGGATGTAGCTGATGGTATAACCTCTGATATACTACAACGGGAAACAAGAAGCACCAGGTCGAGAAGAGTATCAGCAAAAAGCGAAGAGGAAGAAGTTGGGACAACAGAAGACACAGAGCCTGAACAGGAAAGAGTTCCTAGTATAAATAACCCAAAAAGTCCCAAGTTATCCGACAAAGACGAGCCGCTCAAGGAAAATAAAGTTTTGAGGGAAAATTGCTTACGAAGATCAAGGAACAGAACGGTAACATTGAATGAAGGCAAGACAATGAATGACGTGTCACCGACCAAGAAACAAAAACTTGAAGTTCCAGGAAGCGAAGCCAGGAGAAATAAACGAGGAAGTCGAAGATCTTCGGACCTGGACTCTGATAACAACCAGGGTAAAACCACAGAATTCCTTTTTAAAGGCAGCCCCAGGAGAAAGGCTTCGACGAACTCCTCAAGACGCGAGATGCGAAATGGWTTTAAATCAAGGTCGGAATGTGAAAACTCGAAATCTGATGAAGAGAATGCGGACGACAGAGTGGAGCGGTTATCGTCTCTAAGGTCCTTTAGCACGGGTAAGGAAGCGAACGCTCCTTCTTCTCCGTGTCCAAAATGTCAGATCCAACAAGAAAACAGCAATAAGAAAATATCGACAGACTCAACCGGAAGTCCTGAAAGAAAGAATAAAGAATTAAGACCGCGCAACATGCAGTCACCAAAGTCACGCAGTACCCACTCACCGAGGTCACGCAATATGCCGTCGCCGAGGTCACGCAGCCGGTTGTTAAGGTATTCTCCCACACGAAGCTGTAGTAGTWTAATAGCGTCTGTCTGTCATGCTACGTCCGTTATTTAGAGTAACGCAACACTGGATAAGTGGAAAAGAACTTATTCGAAGAGCTGTAGCATTGAGCTGCGCATGCTCGAGGGACAGTGGTTGAAATGTTGAGAACTTGTTTGGGAAATGAATTAACGGTTGTTGCGTTTCAAAGTTGCTGCCGTCCCACAGGCAGCCCAGGATGAAAGATCGCAGAACACGTCAATAGGTTATGAAAAATTGGTAGTTAGGCTATTAGGCATGGCTTCTTAGAAGTCCTAACGTATTRGCCTTTTTAAGGTTGAGGACGGGTCGAGTTGGTATAGACTTCCAAATTACCGCTGTGTTTCTTGATTACAGACTCATTTGCACAGGGTTAGCCTCGAGTTTGTGCAGAATATTCACGTGTTCCAGTCAAGGTCCGTCGAGTTTCAAAATGTTCGTATTGTTGAAGCTGTGCATTCTTTACCGTTGGTATTTGTGAATATTTAAACACTGATTCGAGGCTAACCCTGTGCAAATGAGTCTGTAATCAAGGAACACAGCGGTAATTTGGAATTCGAAACTGGTCTRTTGCAGCGCATTGTGGCCTGTTTTTTGGGGACATATTTCTAAGATGGCGTACAGCCCCACAATGCACTGCAATGGCAACTCGACCCAGTATTTTTTCAACCTCAGAATGACTAATAAAGAAAGGGCCCTAACAAATGGCCTGACATTGGTTGGGTCAAATGATCAACGTTGGTATGTRCTTTTTGATGTTGGATGAATGTTGGCTCTCTTGTCATGCCGGTCTTTCGCGACACAACAAGGTGCCAACGCTCTSCCAACAAATATTAGGTCACTGAATGCTGGGCCGTTTAGAGTGGTTTTCATAAACCCATGAAACAAAGTGTACTACTCCAGAGTGTAATAGTCGGATACACATTATAGAAAACAAAAGAATTAGAGTAAAGTAGCTACAATGCTAACTGATATGCTAAAGTGTATTTCACGGGTTTATAAAAAAACCACATTAAACAGGGCCCTTACCATATCACTGTAATAGAAAGAGACCATTTTACCCATCCTCTAGTTATTAGTTGTTTTTTTTTTGGTTAATAAGTGTATTTCCATATAACATATAAAGATTTGCCCACAATTCTCAAAGAACGAGCTAGGAATGTCAAGGTTGATTAGGTTTGTGGATTACTAGGTTAGGAAGGTTTATTATGTGTTAATAAAGTAATGGTTTTTGTATTAATATTGTATTGCTTCTTTTTTGGGGCCTGAAAGTTTGGG
>NW_022258204.1:183093-209063 GCF_009602425.1 Actinia tenebrosa
AAATCCAGCTGAATAAATTCTACATAATGTAGTGTTACCAGCATAGTCTAGGCTGTCATTCTGTATTCAAACGTGTGGTCTCAGGCCTTTTTGTGTGTTCGATGTATTTGAATGAATAAACTTAACTTTAAAAAATCAGTACGGCACTTGGAGAATACCAAGCGTACAAAACATTACAGAACCGTCGAGGTATTTTCTCCGGTCACCTTTTCTTTTTTTTACTATCTTTCGTACCTACGGTGATAAAATTATCTACTACGACACATTTGATTCAACTAAAAAACACCGACGCAGTCCAAACTAGTTCCAAAACTAGTCGTCATCAACTCTTTTTTTTTGCTAAAATTTAAACTTCTAAAATTCTACCATTCTCAATGAGTGAGAATGGCAGGCTTACTGTAAATAGTGGGGGGAAAATTTTCCCTTGGAGAAAGAGGCCTGCCTAAAGGTGTGTGTTTTCTTTTCAAAACCCGTAGCTCACACCAACAGATTCTTGAGAGTCTTAAATACAAGTGGCATCTCGTAGTTTTTCCGACAAGGTGAAATCATGTTATGCAGTTTAGCACTATCTAAGTACCAATTTTTTCTAATTTCAGCCAACATGGAGTACAAATTCTTGTTTTGGATCATCTGGGTAGGCCTAGTAGTGATCCAGGATTCATTATGCAACGAAGTTGGTAACATGTTCACGGAGTTCAAGGTTGAGCAAGGCCAAGCTAAGTACAAAGTGCCCGTGCCTACACCTAAAGGCTTTCCAAACCACCTACTGGAGATGGAGTTGGTCTATGATAGCGGAGGAGGTAATGGTCCTCTAGGTTTGGGTTGGACTATTGGTGGATTTTCTCAAATATCAAGGTAAGACCTTTTCTATATGTTTTATGAAATGTCAATGGCCTGCGCGCGKTGTCTATACATGGTGATAGAGGTAAAAACTCATGTTGCGAAGGTTTTGTGCCGTTACYGTAACGATGTGGTGCCCAAGCATTTTGATTGGATGAGCAGAAATTTTACGGGCTCTGATTGGTTCAAAGAATATCGTGAGTCTGTACCGTGACCGTGCCAAGTGCAACACAAATTTCAATCTAAAATTAGCAACACAAAGARCCTTCAAAGAGATTTATATATGATGTTCCTTTGTTGTTTCAGATGTCCCCTGAACCACGCGCACGATGGTCAAAGCCGTGGCATCAAATACGACCTCGGTGATAGGTATTGTCTCGATGGATCCAGATTAGTTTTGACATCCGGGGTATATGGTAGGCATGGCTCTACATACGGTACTGAGGTAGACACCTTCTTGAGGGCRTACGCTCAAGGTACCATGGGTGCTGGACCACAAAGTTTCCTTGTGAAGACCAAGAACAACCAAAAAAGATCGTTTGGGACTCGGGTTGATTCGCGAATGAAGACTCATGGCCAGACGAGTGTTCATGCTTGGAAACTGGATTCTATTAGTGATTATTCTAACAATGTGGTGAATATTGTGTATATGCACAACACTAACGGAGTGTTAATCTCGAGGATCACTTACTCAAACATGGTTATAGCCTTTGAGTACGAAACTCGCAAGGATATTTCTACACCATACTTCAATGGCGGGGTGCTTTACRCCCAAAACAAACGCCTCATTTCGATCAAGACTTTGGTTAACGCCCAGCTTCACAGAGAAATAAGGATAACATACATCGAAGCAAAACTTCCCAAGATTAGTCTGGTTTCAAGTATTCAGCTGTGCACACGAGAGTCGAATTGCTACAAACCTGAGAAACTGGCTTTTCAAGGAACCGGAGATGAAGAGCGCACAAACTCACCCACGTACTGGATAAAAGCTTTTGGGACGTCCTCCGGGGGCTGGAAGGTTGGTACACATCCTCGATACGTTGTGGACATGAACGATGATGGGCTGCCTGATGTTGTCGGGTTTGCTAGTGGAGGTGTCATGGTCGCACTCAATCAGAATGGACACTTCAAACCAGCTAAGACCTGGGTAGCATCGTACGGAAGCAGCAGCGGAGGCTGGGGAAGTCAACACCCAAGATTTGTCATAGACGTGAACGGAGATCATCTTCCAGACATCGTAGGCTTCGCAAGTGGAGGTGTGTACGTCTCCCTTAACACCGGTTCGGAATCCTTCACGGCACCTAAACTTTGGCTTGCCCAGTTTGGATACACTGCAGGTGGATGGAGGGTTCAAAATCATCCAAGGTTTGTAAAAGACATGAATGGAGATGGGTTGCCTGATATCATTGGTTTCGCAARTGGCGGAGTTTATGTGTCATTAGGAACAGGAACCACTTTCAAGCCCGCAACACGTTGGATAGCAGCATTTGGATACACAGCAGGAGGCTGGAGAGTTCAGAACCATCCACGATATCTTGAAGACGTTAACGGCGATGGTCTTCCTGATGTTGTTGGTATGGCAAGTTCTGGTGTGTACGTGGCAATCAACACCGGTTCGTCGTTTGCAGCGGCTTCCAACTGGGGTAAAGGACAGTTTGGGTACAACCAAGGCTGGAGAACCAGTTCACATCCAAGATACGTTGTYGATGTCAATGGCGATGGCTTAGCTGATGTTGTTGGGTTTTCATGCTGTGGAGTTGAAGTATCCCTCAGTACTGGCACCCGGTTACTACYGAGTAGAACGTGGATAGCTGCATTTGGGTACAATCATGGCTGGAGGATTAATTCTCACCCCCGGTATATACACGATATGAACGGAGACGGCTTACCTGACGTCGTGGGCTTTGCATCAGGAGGTGTCATGGTGTCATTAAATACTGGAACATCATTTGCACCTGCAAAGAGGTGGATAGCAAGTTATGGCACCAGTACAGGGGGCTGGTCTGTCTCACAACATCCTCGATTCCTTGTCGATGTTACGGGTGATGGAATGTCAGATATCGTTGGCTTTGCAAGTGGTGGAGTTTATATCTCGACGAACAAAAATAAAAGGACTCTGATGACATCGATCACCGATAGCTACGCCAACACTCACCGAATAACGTACTCTTCGTTAGCTGACAGAACCATCTATTCACGAGGAGCAAKCACTTCATATCCAGATCCTAAAGTCAACATCGCTCAAACTGTTGTAAAACAGTTTGTTCAAAACAACGGAATAGGAGGCTTCAATACTACAAAGTATACCTACAAAGGAATGCGTGTGAACTTAAAGGGAAGAGGCACTTTAGGATTCAGCGACGTCTCTGAACACCTACAGGAAAGCAAAGAAAGTACAACTTCAACCTATTTCCAGATATTTCCTCTCACGGCTTTGACACAATCTGTTACGAAAAAAGTTGGCAACAGAGTGGTTCTTCAGAGGAGTAAAGCATATAGGGYCACCGTTGGTCGTCAAATACAGATCCAGTTAACATCAGATGCAGTTCATACTTACGAGATCAATGGAAAGCATGTAAGATCGGAGAGGCTTTCTATCGATGCCGTGGACAACTATGGGAATATCCACGCGATGAAGAAGGTCACCTCTGGAAATGGCAAGAATTTTGAGCAGATAACGATGAACAATTACTCTAATAATCCCCATACATGGTATATTGGAGAGCTTGACTCGATTGCAGTGACTTATCGCATTGGAGGGGCATCAATAGTACGGAAGTCCACCTTTTATTACAACCGTAATACAAGAAAACTCATGTACGAATTGCGTGAACCAGATCATCMCCTTGGCCTCAAAACATCCTACGTTTATGACAATTATGGCAATGTTATTGAAAAACACGAGGTACCGATATTTCCAAGACTTGCTTCAGATCCCTCGCCGACACCTCGCAAGGTGTTCATGAAGTATGATGCCCGAGGAATTCGATTGATGTCAACACGAAATGACCTTGGACATGTCGAGTCTTATTCCTATGACAATTTTGGAAACATGGTCACCTTTACAGGTATTAATGGCTTGGTAACAAAATACACGTACGATACATTTGATAGAAAGATTTCTGAGCTGCGACCTGATGGTACTTCTACTAGATGGGAGATAGATTTTTCTCAGAACGTTGGAGTCTACATTGAAAGGATRATTCGAACTGGCAAGCAAGATACTGTCACTGTCTATGATAGTCTTGACAGGCCTATTCGAGTAGTGTCTACTGGGTTTGGAGGTGAAGGAATTCACGAGAATATAGAGTACGATTCGCTTGGTCGTGTGCGAAGACAAAGCTTGCCTTACTTCTCCAAGGACCAAAAGCCTGCCTGGGTTAGCTATGAGTACGATGTGTTAGGACGAGAGATATCTGAAAAACGTCCTTATGAAAAAACAACGGCTACTACAAAGAGAACAATCTATAATGGACTCGTAAAAGAGATCACAGATGCAAATGGAAATACGAAAAGGGTTGAAAAAGATGCTCTTGGAAGAAATGTGAAAGTTACAGATGCTCTGGGTGGGACTGTGATCTATGATTATGACGTTGTTGGTAATCTTATCAAGACCACAGATCCAGCAGGACATGTAACAACAATGACTTATGATCAGCTGGGAAATAAGATATCCATCAATGATCCTGACATGGGATTATGGAAATACTCGTACAACGCCCATGGCCAAAAGGTATGGCAGAAGGACGCTGTCGGGAATGAGGTGTTTTTTGCCTATGATAAGCTTGGCAGGATGCTTGAGAGGAAGGGTTCTGAGGGTAAGACCAAATGGATCTACGATGTGAGTACAAATGGAAAAGGAAAACTTGCGAGAACTGTTTCACCAAGCGGTCATGTGATGGAATACACTTATGACAACAAAGGCAGAGAAACAAGAGTAAAACAGAATATTGGAAACGAAGTGTTCGATATTCACTCACAGTACAATAACATGGGACAACTCTCCAATCAGATACTTCCAGGTAATAAAATAGTTAACTACTGTTAYGACAATCAAGGATTCATGACTGAAGTCACCCAGTCTCCTTGTGGACAAGGATTTTCAAGAAATGCCTACTGGAGAGCCTTGGAGTACGACCCATTTGGACACATAGCCAAAGAGCAATATGGTAACTCATTGTTAACCGAGTATCAATATGATGAGAGCAACCATATAAAATCAATCAAAACAAGGGATTCTTCCATGCGAGTCAAACGACATTGGGAATACAACTTCGATGCAGTCGGCAACATGTTGGAGAGAAAAGACCGGAGTGCGTCGTGGAACACGGTGGAAAGATTTTCCTACGACGGTTTGGACAGAATAACACGTGCAACCATCAGAAGTCTGAATCCACAAGACGAATCTGCATTCACAGAAGATTGGGAGTACGACAGCATTGGAAATATCCGTCGATATAGTGGTTTTGGAGGCTTGCATCATCAGTACAGTCACACACAGCCTCATGCAGTTGTCAAAGCTGGGCCAAATACATACGCTTATGATGCCAATGGTAATATGATACGAAAGAATAATCAACGAGTCACTTGGACGTCGTTTAATAAACCCAAAACTATAGCAAGAAAATCAGGAGGAACTGTTCAGTTTGAATATGACGCTCATCAAAATCGTTACAAGAAAACAAGCCCGGAGGAGACCAAAATTTACATCGGCAAGTTATACGAAAAGACGACCAGTGGTAAAAAGACCATGCATAAATATTTCATTTATGCATTAGGAAGGCTAGTGGCTATTGAGACAAAGACAGAAGAGAAGTCACCAGTATCATCAGTCAACTACATCCATGGCGATCATCTTGACTCAGTCGACACTGTGACGAACCAGGTAGGAGAGATTGTGGAATCGTTGCGTTACAACGCGTATGGACAGAGAAGAGCTGCCACTTGGGAAAGTTTTGACCGATGCACATCACATTCACAGCCTGGGTCTACTTACACTAAACGTGGCTTCACAGGCCACGAGCACCTGGAAGAGTTGGACCTGATCCACATGAATGGAAGAATATACGACCCAGTTGTTGGCAGATTTCTCAGCCCAGATCCTCACGTACAGGATCCTTACAATACACAAAGCTACAACCGTTACAGCTACACACTGAATAATCCACTAAAGCACAAAGATCCAACAGGGTACTTCTTTAAGTCCATTGGACGCTTTTTCAAGAAGTTCTGGAGGCCCATCGTGGGAATTGCAGCTGCTGTAGTCACGTTTGGGGCTGCAACCCCATTGGCTGCGGGGCTCGTTGCGTCAGCAGGGTTGTCAGGTGTGGCAGCAACCGTCGCTACTGGAGCCATTGCCGGAGCAGCTTCAGGATTCGTTGGTGGAACGATTTCATCAGGGTCGCTGAAGGGTGGTCTACAGGGGGCATTGGGTGGAGCCGTGTCTGGAGGTTTGGGAGGGTACTTTGGCAGCACGTGGAGCCTAGAGCGGGTAGCTACGCAGGCCATCGGCGGAGGTACTGCAACCGAGCTCAGTGGAGGAAGATTCAAAGATGGGTTCTTAATGGCGGGGATCACAGCTTCGGCCCAATACCTTTACAACTCGGTTGTAAATTACCGCGCAACATGGAAATCAGGAGGACCTGCTCAGCCGAAATCTTACTCCGAAATGCCCATAAAAGGGGCAAATAACATAGGAACGCAAGGTCCMGATCCCATAGATCCGTCAGGATGGTTCAACGAGGGGGGTAGGGTGAGCAGGTTTTTGAATAAAGTCCCAGGAGTCAATGCTGTAGCTGGGATGCACGATGTGTTCCAAGTCAAGTTGGATGGGATTGGTATTCCCTTCGCGAGAGATATATTCAACGTTCCCGGCATGCTTCCCGCTGCTGCTATCTCCTATGCCGCCCTCGTCGACGGACCAGCTTCGCAGGCACTACTCGTTGAAGAGAAAAAGCGTCGTTAATCAAATTGTCGTGGAAGAACAATTGATATTAGATCAATTTAGGACACACGGGATWAAAATCCATACTTGATCGATGTATGTCTTGAGGGATATCGATAGTGGAGTAGTATTATGCGTAGTATATCGTAGACCAATCAATAACGACTGATAACAGTAATAGACTGCAGACTAATTTAAAAAACATATAGTATACAAGATCGAACTCGTGTATCGATCATATATATTTTTCTTTCGACAGTAAGCCTATGTCACATAMGTGATTTACAATAGGGAACAAATAAATAAATAGTTCAATAAAGGCAAGGCAACCTGACGTCAGGTCGACCTTCAATTCAATTATTCTTCATTTATTTCAGTGTGTAGTGAAAAAATAGAATAAATTGCTCTGAAACTGCTCAGTTTTCGTTTTTGATTCTCATCTTTCTTTTTCATTTCTTTTTCCAAGCAGCAGTATTATTTACATGCGATTTAACCGTGGCCACTGTATGCTAACTATTTTGGAGAATTCACGAGAAAAAAATGAAAAATACAGCAAAGAAAATAGAGGGAAGAAAAAAGGGGGGAGGGGAGGGTAGCTTTATACCGTCTTATGATATAGGCGCGGGCTTCCTGTGTGTTCAAAGTCTGATCTAAGATGGCGTCCAACAAGTCTGTTGGAAGGCTAGCTCGTATTTCAGACCATCTTTTACAACAAAATACAGATCAAACCAAGATTTATCCTGCTCCAACGTCTTATGCAGCACCTCGGCCGTACGATTCACATAATTATGTTCTTCAAAACACTCTTTTAAATCAAGAAGATGTCGACTTCTACAACAAGAACGGCTTCTTGGTCGTTCGCAACCTCGTTGRCAAAATACATCTAGACAAATATTACGAGAGATTTAAGGATATCTGCACTGGTAAAGTTAGAGTACCAGGATTAATGGTCATGAAGGATATATCCTCGAAGAATTCGGAGTTTCTTCCTGGCGAGAGAAGTATCAACAAGATCCAAGATTATCAGTATGATGAAGTTTTGTTCGAGTACTGTCGTCTTCCTGGTATATTGAAGTACGTTGAGTGTTTTACTGGGCCAGATATCATGGCTGTTCATACTATGTTAATTAACAAGCCACCTGATCCGGGTACGAAGACATCGAGACATCCCCTGCATCAAGATCTACACTACTTTCCATTCAGACCTGCAGATAGGTACTTATTAAATTACGTACATACGTAATAATTTTGTACGATTTTTGTCTAGTAAAATACTTTTTTTTCAATTTCTTRTCTAGCTTTACTTTATAAAATGAAAATACCAGTAATTTTTTGCTGTAAACAATGATTGCTAACACTCCTAAACCTGTCCCTCTCGCACATCAGCTGTGTTAGTTTGGAAAGTAAGAAGACAAGAAAACTAGCTTGTGGTATGATAGCCAAGTTGTAGTGTTATTAATATATTATTAATGTTAATAACGCTCGTATTATAATTTTTTTTAGCAGTGTTGTTCATTTTCTAGGATGGTTTGTTCCTGGACAGCAATGGAAAAAGTTACACGAAAGAAYGGCTGTCTTGTAGTTATTCCAGGAACTCACACAAATAAAGAGCTGTTAAAGCATCGATATCCAGAATGGGAGGTACATATATATAAGTAATATGCAATAAGCGGTTTGATGATTAGTATGATCAACTATTTAGCGAGATCTTGTTATGTTGCAACAAAATATTGTTTATGATCACTTCAATAGACTGCTATAGCTTGGGCGTAAATAGTGTTTTCCCAATTCAAACCATGTCATTCTCTTGAGAAGGAAATTCTTTGTTTGAGTTGTATCCAAATTCAGGTGTCTTCTCGTGCAAAAGCATTAAAAAAGGAAATGATACTCTAGGGAATGACACATCTAAAATAGGAGAAGATTATGCCAAAGGTAAAGAGGTCTATTCTAATAATTGTTAGGGTGGCGTAAACAAGATGTACCATGGCATAAAAGACTTTGACCCAAATGCTCCCATGGTGCACTTGGAAATGGATGCCGGAGATACAGTGTTTTTTCATCCATTGTTAATCCATGGCTCTGGCACAAATAGAACTAAGGGTTTCCGTAAGGTAAGAAAGGCTATCAAATGATGGAATAATTTGTTGCAGTAAATCATAGTTGTTAACAGTCTTTAACTTGCCTCTCATGGATATCAGCTGGRTCAGTTCTGAAAATCTTCATAACATAGCTGTGCACAGTCATTTTGAAATTTGCTTTTAGGAATTCTACCTGGATTTCCCATTTCCTCCTTCAATAAACATTCTCAATCTGATAACTTTACTATTAAAGATATATTATGTATKAAGTTCACAAAATTTTCATTCACACGCAGGCAATATCCTGTCATTATGCCAGTTCACACTGCTATTACATTGACGTGAAGGGCACAGTACAGGAAGAGATAGCTGAGGAAGTTATTGGTGTTGCAAAACGCAAGCTCGGCAATGATGTAAATGTGACTTTTCAGGTAAGAGCTAAGAGGTTAGGTGACGTGAGATTGATTTAATGTACCTTTTGTTCTTCCTAAATCTTACCCAAATAAGCAGGTTGCCAACAAAAATCTTCAAAATCAGTGAATAMTACAATACATGTATACCAGTTCTTGAAGTCCAAAATTTGTTCCAGTTTTATGAATGCTTTTTTCTTTCGTAAATCTCACCTAAACATCAATTTGAAACTTTTTAAACTTACTAAATTGTATGTTTGTTTTTCAATTATTTACAGGATTTATGGAAATTGAGACAACGTCTTGTCCAAGGAAACGAAGGAACTCTCTAATATCGACACCAGATTTTTTAAATGTTCAGGCAGCAGTTTAATAAAATTATTGCACTAATACGTAGATTCATAAAATATTCTTACAAAAAAGAAAAAAAAATTTTGCGCACTGTGCTCTCCATTGATGAAAAATGTGTAAGCTTCTAGAAATTTGATCTTGTCTATGTATACTATCGAAACCCTACTATCCATACAAGTTTATTCCTATATTTAATTCTTCACCTCAGTTTAATATGAAAACAGGTTTACTATGTAACAAATAGAAAGAGTTCTAAATACAAAGTTTAGCCATGAACTTTAAATGTTAATTTATTCAATCTATCTATAATCTATAGGTTTTTTATACAAAGATAGGAATTGATTCTTCACTGGTATGGTATGGTAATGAATTTATATTWAAAAAATCACTGGTTGAGTAGTAGATTACCAGTTTATAATTTTTCTTAGTATTTGAACCAAAAAATGCAATATTTTAATGATGTTAACTAATGAATAAAAATCCTCTCACTAAAAAAAATTGTCAAGTATCATTAATATTGCCCAGCTCCTAAATAAGAAAGGGCTCTTTTACCTTTTTTATTTTTCAGACAGTCACTGAAAAATGTTAACATGACTAGGAGAAAGTCATAAGTCTCATTTAATTTTTTCTTAAATTGATATAAAAATGACTTTCTTTATATCAAAAATTCCAGTCTTGAAGCTATTAATCATCCTGGCAGGATTATCTACCATTTGGGAATCATTCCCATTCATCTTAATAAATCGTCCCTCCCCTCCCCCAAACACATGCAGGTTGTGAATAAACTGACAAGGGGGAGAGGGGTTACCAACATACAACTACTCCTGTATGGATATCCCCTTCTATGCCCCAGAGTGTTGTCACTCTGAGTCTGATTGATATTAATCAGATTGATAGTTATTAATAAGATACCTTGTTCCTTCTCTTTAYGTATCCTTGCCCACATGAGTCAATTCACAGCTCACATTCCATAGTCTCTCCTGTATGTCCTCATTGTAAGATTCATCAATACTGCCTGTAGCTTCACAGTTACTGAGATATTTTCCTCCAATRCCTTCCATGTCAGGAGAAAGGCAAGCAAACAAACTTGTTGAAGCTCCTTGCTCTGGGGTCTGGTAAAAAACAATAATAGATAATTAAATATAATTTTAGACATTGTGCTAGAATTTTTTATCTTTTCTTAGACTCTTGTGTCTAATTAAACCAAGGTCKATTTCCTAATTTTTAAAAATTATGGGTTGGGGAAGGGGGTAGAATCRCAAACGAGGGAGACTCTGCTAGCAGGAAAGCTATGCYGATTCTCGGTTTTARAATAACATTTTTTGTCAGCTTTGCCCCTTTACAAACTGGTAAATATTTTATTCCCTCCAGAATTGTAGAATATAATTGATTTAATAGTATTATTTTTAAAGTCCACCTACCTAAATATTTGATAACAAAATAGTGGTTCCCCCTCAARATCCCACATGGCCTTCCCAACCCATGAATTATGAACAGTCTTTATCTATGTGATCTGAACTTAAAGCTTGCAGTATCTTACCCAGAACACGAAATTTCCAATTAGATTTTTCACAGACTGTAATATCCATGGAATATAACGAAACAGTTCTGTATTTACGACACCAGGGTGTAATGCATTAGCTGTCACATAGCAACCCTCATTGGTCAACCTTCTTTGCAGTGCATACGTGAATAGAATATTTGCAAGTTTGCTTTGACTGTAGGCTTGATATTGACAGTAGCTTTTCCTATGTCACGAGGAGATAAAAATGGAAAAACAAATATTTTGAATAAGACTCTGGAATGACCACATGGACTGGACAGATTAGTTAACTACAAGATGTTAGGAATGACAAACTTCATAAACCTAATTCAGTCAACATTTGCCATGCGGATACCCCAACATTATGGACACCTCGCTATTACAGACAGAAGCATCCTCAGTGAAAAATAATGAAAAATAAAAGACTTTTTAACTCTCACTATTGTGGATGCTTGCTATTACGGACACCAAGTGATTGTCCTGAGGGTGTTCACTTTACAGAGAGTTCACAAAGAAAAGACTGCAATTAACTCTTGCTATTGCAAATGCTCGCTATTACAGACACCAAGTGCTTGTCCTGAGGTTCACTGTAGATCTTTTATCTTGGGCATAGTGTTTCCCTATTTGTGTCATTCCCCTTAGTATCATTTCTTTGTTTGACAGTTGTGCTTGAAAAAAAACATGAATATGGATATGACTGAAACACAGAATCTTACTCTCAAGAGAATGACACATGGTCTGAAATAGGAAAACATTATACCCAAAGTACGGGGGACTATCATAAACTATTCTTGCATCACTTGTATTAAGACTCCAACCACATTTTGTGTTCATAAAAGTAAAACTTACTGGCTCTGTAAATCTTGGAAGTTGATGGTCCCTGCTGCATGGGCACTGGATGACACTGTGACAATCCTTGCACAATTCCCCTCTAATCCAGACCTGTCAATCAAATGTTTGCAGTTAGTAAACAGACTGTTGTTTTCTTTCTCGCTTCATGGGTCATTAAACTGGTTGAGAACCACTTTCCCTCCCTCTCTCACATCCTTCTTTCCTTCCTTCCTATCTTAATCATGTTTTCCTTCCCTTCTTCCTCTTCTCCTCCTTTCTCCATGCATCCATACCGTACTCCCTCCCTCCTTTCTTCCCTACTTCTCTCCAATACTTTCCCCTATCTCTCTTCATTCCTTTCTTCCCTTCTTCTTTCCCTCCTCCTCCCTCCATCAATACCTTTGATTCATCCTTTCTTTATTTCATATTTCTTTCCCTTTTCCTCCAATGTTTCATAAAAACCAGCATCCATACATACTTTTTTCCCTTTCTTCCCTCTCTCCTTCCTTTCCTCCTATTCCATCAATCCCTTCCTCTCTCACTTGGAGCCCTATCCATCACTAGCCACTTAACCCACCCTCTGGATCTGCCCTTGAACTGCTACCTTTTAATCACATCCAGAACAAGTAAAGTCAAAGCAAAATGACCCAAATGATTGATTCCAAGCTGAAGTTCGAAGCCATCCTTGGTCTGTCCATAGGGTGGGTGCATTATACCAGCATTGTTTACCAGAATATGAAGATTACTTTCAGTCTCTTGGAACTTATTGGCAAAATCTTTAACAGATGAGAGACTTCCCAGGTCCAAATTCATATATCTCACTAAAATCAACAGGTATAACATATCTATATCAAAATACAAGGATCTACATGAAGACATGGTAGCAATATAAAGCTTTACTATATAGTTGGGATAGCACATGTGCCCTGATTGGTCAATAAAATGTGCTTTATTAGTGAATGGAGCACAGTGCTGATGCCATCCGCACACGTGAAGTGCTGCTAGATCCTGTGATCATCTTTCTTTTTGCCTAAATAAATTCAATACTGAAATAAAATCAACTACAATKAACTAAATTGTTCTTGTTGTAAAATGTTAGACATAAAATAATGTTGATGATTGTGATTGGGAAAATGACTGGACTATTCTCACACTTATATGTAATGGTCTATTCTGTTTCAATATATTACTAGCCATCATACCTTTAGCATTGGGTTGTTCATCCTTTAACAATTTGATGGCTTCATTTGCCTTTTCTTCTGATCTGCAAGCTAATTTTATTTAAAGTCAATTGCTTGGTTTTATATGACATCATTTCCTGTCTCATTTACTGTATCTGGAAGATTCATTAGATAAATYACAGGTTTTTTAATGGAAAATTGTTTTATTCTGCCCTATACAGGGTCATAAAGTGAAGACAGATACAGTATGGCCTAYAGTTTTAAGTCCTTGTCCGAAAAGGTTTTGTTTTAAGACACTGAGTGTTTATCAAGCCACGACTTTAACCATAGCCTTTTGCAAAAAACAYCAATCCTCTTAACTAACTGAAATAAATGGGCAGTGCATGGTGTAATTTCTTTGCAATTTCTACAGATACATTGCTTGGGCTTCCTGTGGTTTTCTTACCCATTATAACAGAGACGCCAGCTTTGCACAACCCTTTAACTGTCTCATATCCTATTCCTGCATTTCCACCAGTAACAATTGCAACCTTGTTTTCTTGTTTTGGAATTTCTATGAAAAAAATCGAGTAAACATATATCAAAGTAAGGGTCATTTGGGAAAATCAATGATTTACTTTATTAGTAGGCTAGGATGTCGAGGGAAGGAGAATACAGTTATGTAAGGAGGACAGACGTGAATATCCGTTTTAATTCATCCTTTCAACCAACTTTTGRAACTAGCTCTCTGGATGCTTTCAAAACTTTTTCACTGCAAGTTTATCCCATTTCACATGCATCACATATGACTGCTTCCTTATTTCCTTTTACTACGTAATATATACTCCTATTTGTAAGACATACAGAGCTTTATGTCATTATTTAATTACGTGAATTTAAGGAAAATTGAACGTTATAAACCTGTGAGTGAAACACTAGATACCCGGGTAGATAGCACTGCTGTGGAAAGGGTTCAACGTGGTCACATATAAACGGCTGGCCAGCCAAATTACATTACGATAAGAATAAAGGTCATAAAATAATATTGCTAGGGCTATATAAAAGCACGTAGCATACCTGTTAATGGCCTGTGTTTGTAGGCAAGTTGAAGAAGTAAGGTTTTCATTCCATGCAAAAAGTTGGACAACATCTTGCTTGCTTTTCGCACCTTTTCTCGTGTGAGAAAACGTATCCCACAGGTATCCCAAACTCCATCGACTCAAACCAGTYTTAAAATAWCCCAAAAATAYCCCTCAGAACCACTAAACCCATRMAAAATTTAAAACCCTAASTAAATTTCATCTATGACAACTCTTRTAATAGGTGCAMGTTATTYCTTATATYTYATTAATTTATTATTATTATTGTTTTAGATACTATATTGGGCTCCCTGTTGTATACATCCGGGAAGACAAACCGGAAGTAAACCTCACTCGGACCGGAAAAGAAAGGGATCCTGTAAACAAACTTTTGATTGGTTGCGATGGTGAATAGATCTGATCAATGTGGTTAAATTTTAACACGTACAAGAGTGTCGAATGATGCAAAACATTTCTTAAATACATTGATCGGGGTCCTGGAAAATGTTTAAAAARATTAGAAGAMACATTATTGCTTCAAAATGCCTCTTATAGTAAATGGAGATGGTAGTTTTGGAGCTTCGTACAGGGATGGTGATGTCCCAGAGCTCTATACTTCGCCCGAGCCCACAGAAACGACGCCATTAAACTCCAAAGCACGAAAACACGACTCGATCAACCAACGACGAAGAATCGAGATGAGACGCTTTTGCATTATTTGTTTAGTGCTGGCTGAATTATGTGAGCGATTCGCGTATTTTGGAATCATCATTAATCTCGTTTTATTTCTGGACAACTTTGGGTGGTCGATGTTTGCATCAGCTGCTGGAGTACTTGTGTATTCTGGGATAGCTTGGTTTATGTGTGCTTTAAATGGTCTTGTAGCAGATTCTCGCTTCGGAAGACACTCTATGATCATAGCTGGTTTTATCTTTTACTTCTTAGGTGCGATATTACTAGTTTTTATATCAATTTGGATCGACAATCGTCAAAAGGATTTGAACCCTGATGACAATTTCCCGGTACTACCCTGGTTAGCAATTGTTTTGGTATCAATAGCTGCAGGCGAGGGTGCTGTCAAGGCCAATTTGTCCACCTTTAGTGCYGAGCAGCTGAGAGGTGAACCACCTAATGGAGCATCAAAAAATCTTTTTAATTGTTTTTATTGGATTGCTAATGTATTGGCACTCTTTGGGCTCGCTGGAGTGACCTACATTCAACAAACTAGRTTACCTTGGAGTTCTGGCTTCACTTTAGGGTTTGCTATTCCTGTMATTTTTTTGACATTAGCCGTGGCTTCATTTCTGGCCAGCTCAAAGTAYTTTGTCATCAATGGACCTCATGGAACAGGGCTGAGAAATGTGCGACTAATTTATAAACAAGCATGGAGAAAGAGAAATGACAATATTGAGATTAGGTAATCAGTTAACCAAAAATCCTCTCAKAATATTAGCTTTGTTGTTTAAGGAGATATCCATACTTGCCAAAATATTTCTTCCAATCAACTTTTGCATGTTGGTATAGCTTCTATTTAAATCCTTATGAGAGGGTAAAWGGTYGGTCCAGTACAAATAGAAGCAGGGMAGARAAAATRGGACAAGCAGTCTTGACAAAAGTGTGTCTGCAGGAAACCCACAGGAAACCCAGGCTATGTGTCATTATATTAAATTGGTTTAAAAAAGGATGATTACAGTTTCTACAGTTTTCTGACACAAAAACAAAGCATGGGTTTCCTGTGGTGCATCATCATTATAATGGACTTATGACATTGAGAGGAAATGATAGCACAGCCACTTTGGTTCTTCTATATATCTGTGACTCAATTTTTGTTCTAAATTTTTGTCTTGTTAGGGAACTGTCGGCACGATCTTCAACACCTAATGCAGACAAAATTAACTGGCTGGAGAAAACAACTGTTCAATTTGGTGGAACATTCCTGAAGTCAGAAGTCAGTGAAGCTAGGGCTCTGGGAAAAGCTTTTATATTTTCTTTTACTCTCATTCCTTACTGGATCATTTACTCACAGGTAATTRAATACTGATTGATATAGAGTAACTATAATGGAAAAAAAAAACTTCAAATGTTTTAGATACCCAGAAACAAATGTTTGAACTGATCAAAATCAGAGCACGGCAAACTGACAGGTTGAATTTGAATTTAGCTTTACCRGTRTATTAGGTTTTGCGAAGGGATGARGAAAACCAGAGAACCTGGGAAAACCCCTCAAAGCAAGGGAGACACCTATAGTTAACAAACTCTACTCACATGTGTTGCRGAGTCCAGGATCAAAMCTGAGATCCCRGAGGTGAGAKGCAAATGAGCWACCTCTAATCCATCCTTGATGTGCTTGATTCRTTTTGTTTCAGTTGTATTCAACCTACATCCTTCAAGGTCTTCATTTGATGTCGATGTTAGACTCAGGCWCATTTATTGTGCCAGCTGCCTGGATGAGCTTGATAGAAACTGCTATAGTCTTACTGATGGTCCCATTAATGGAAAGATTAGTGTACCCAACATGTGCACAGTATAACATTTATGTGCCAAGGACATGGAGGRTTGCTTTTGGTATGTTACTGGCAGCATCATCTGCTGGGATGGGTAGGTATTGTACGTGCTTTGAGTTGCTTTCAATGCATCAGGGGCGTATCTAGGGACCCATTTYGACCCATTTCCCATTGACATTTTTTATTTGTAAAATGCATGTGTTTTAGGAGGGGAGGGGGAATGATTTGTTGAGGTTAGTGAGGGTAATTAATCCCCTCCTAAGTAATCCTGGATAAGCCACTTGACTTCACCCCAGCAATGCCATTAACTATTTACTAATTTMATTTCAGCTGGTTATGTTGAGATTWCAAAAGCAGATCATTTCCTASAGAATGACTTCCACTATGTCAACCAGACTACAAGCTGCAGGGTGTACAAAGCAGTTAAAGATCTTTCCATATTCCAACAAATTCCACAGTATACCCTCTTGGGAATCAGTGAGATATTTGCTAGCATGTCTGGTAAGCCAAGTAACCTTCTTTTTGACACTAGCTTTACAGTCTATTTGAAAAATTGTTTTGAGATTGTTATGACAGCACGGTGGATTTGTCCAAAATGATGAAAAGAGGGTAAAAAGGAAAGAAAAGGAAAGGAAAGGAAAGAAGGAAAAAGAGGCAGCATGTTGGACTTACGCAATGCATATAATGTCCGTATGTGCCGTGATTGTGGCCATGCCCCAGTACATGATTGGATGAATAGTATAATCTCAGACGGTTTGATTCAATGTCTGTTTTATGCCTTTTTTTACTAAGGATTTTTGTTACACTGACTTACTTTCCAGGTCTTGAGCTGRTCTACGCCATGTGTCCTGCCACGCCCCAAAGTGTCACATCAGGCTTACAWAACCTTATGATCAGCATTGGYAGTTTTCTAAGTCTCTTAATCTTGGGCGTTGTCTCTCTGTACGGCTGGTATCCCATGCATATCAAAGACGACACGGAATACCTCAAAAATCACAAAGTTGCGTATTACTACTGGTTGCTCAGTGGCATCATCTTGGTCAGTGCATTCTTCTTGATCCTGATCGGTTATTGCTTCGATATTGGTGTGCGCAGGATTCATCACTATCATCACCATGAYCACCTGCATTGCGAAAACGGAGTTGGTTCTCCGACAGGGGATTCCTTCGCTGGTGATCCAATTTCGACAGCACATACTGAAATTCTTGTACAAACTTGACGCTTTAGTATGGTACTATTGTGCTGCATAAGACGCGGTCTTACGATATCGATGATTTTTTTTTTGCGCGCGCGAGAAAAAAATAGCAAAAAGTTGATTAGGAACTACGAATGTTTCGACGCTTAATTGCTTACGGCAGCCAGCATTTCTGCCAGAATTAGTTGCGCGAAAAGTATATAATTTGACCATAATATATACTTACACTTTTATAAATTATTATTGTACAGCGTGGGTTAATATAGAAAGTAATGTCTTGTAAACAGGTTTATCAGTTTTCAAAACATATATTAATAAGATTTTTAGAATRTGTAAATAAATTTTAATTTTTAATACACGATGGTTTGGTTTACTCTCAGTTTGAGAAAGGGGTACGTAATGTGGGAAATACATGAGAACCAGCCAGATCGAAAGGCCCATGTGCACAGTTTGGACTCCTCTTGGACCTTCCAAATNCACCTGCATTGCGAAAACGGAGTTGGTTCTCCGACAGGGGATTCCTTCGCTGGTGATCCAAACTCGACAGCACATACTGAAATTCTTGTACAAACTTGACGCTTTAGTATGGTACTATTGTGCTGCATAAGACGCGGTCTTACGATATCGATGATTTTTTTTTTGCGCGCGCGAGAAAAAAATAGCAAAAAGTTGATTAGGAACTACGAATGTTTCGACGCTTAATTGCTTACGGCAGCCAGCATTTCAGCCAGAATTAGTTGCGCGCAAAGTATATAATTTGACCATAATATATACTTACACTTGTATAAATTATTATTGTACAGCGTGGGTTAATATAGAAAGTAATGTCTTGTAAACAGGTTTATCAGTTTTCAAAACATATATTAATAAGATTTTTAGAATGTGTAAATAAATTTTAATTTTTAATACACGATGGTTTGGTTTACTCTCAGTTTGAGAAAGGGGTACGTAATGTGGGAAATACATGAGAACCAGCCAGATCGAAAGGCCCATGTGCACAGTTTGGACTCCTCTTGGACCTTCCAAATCGCTTAAAAGCACTTCTGCTAAGCAAAAACTTTTTTTTTTATTTGTAAATTTAATTAACCAGGACCATACTTCCAGACATCGAGTGCTGAACCGTCGTATGGACTTACGGCTACGCCGGAGATTTCGACCCCGACACCGCTATCCCGGGAGGAATTACAGTATCAGGAATCTCGGCAAAAGCTTAAGGGAGAGGTTAGTTGGCCCCTAGACCGTAAATGATTAACCCCTTGCTATGACCAGCATACCTGAAATGTAGTTTGTGTCGCTGACGACTATCTCCGCATGGTCACTCCTTTACAAGTGGGATGCGTTTTTTAAATCATTAAAAAAAGTAGCATCATGCGATGATTTTTTGATTACTTTTAATATGGTAACGCCAATTCAGATAAAACGTAAATCATTACAAACTAGTCCAAAATTTAATTAGAAAACCTACGCAATTCGTTTAGAAGAAGGACTAATAATTTGCCGACTTACATGAAAAATCAGAAATGTGGTCGTGCAAAAGGATCGATCGATGCGCACCACAGGCAACCCATTCTTTATGAGCCTGCGCCMTCTAAAACCAGCTGATTCTCTGTTAGTTACACGTGAATCCAGGAACACATGATATTTTGCTTCAAATTTTATTTCTCTTCGACCACAAAAACTCCGTTTTAAAAAGATATCTTTATAGTTTTCTGCATATTAGACAGCAAGTATGAAAGAGAGGAAAAGTAGCAAGATCCCTGATAACTTACCTCAGCTGCAAAACTTGATAAAAAGAGATCCTGAGTCKTACAAAGAAGAGGTTAGTGATTTGCAAAATGGTCTACTTTGAACCATTATTCCTTGTACTCTCTTGTTTTTGCTGTAATCCTCAACTCTAACTAACTTTATTGGTCGATGATTCTATGAGCTAATAGAAAGAGAGGTCAATACAATGGAAAAAGTCACGAAAAGTCTTACATATTAAATTCTGTCAAGTCAAAATAATGTTTTCTCACAGACAGTCATTATATTAAGAGCTTAATACTCATCGAAGGTTATTTTAATTTTTTGGGCGAAATAGTTCCTACAGCAGCACCGCCATTATCAGTCCAATTTACAGATTTTCCATTTAAATCCTTCAAGTTCAAAYAAAACAATCCAAGAGCTGGTAATGTTCTTATGCCAAGTAAGTAATGTATATGATATATTCAGTATTTCAGATATCTTTGTAGAAATATTGCTATATGAAGTATGATTTAAGAGTAGATGATATGGTGATGAATATGTAGTCATTTCTTGTGTTGTGATCTTCTGTTAGGTTGCTCATTGTTATCCTGAAGAACTTGGTCAACTACCTCAGGATTTAAAGGACATATTACACAAACATCATAGTGTTATGGATGCAGAATTACGGATGGTAAGAAACATTAATAATTATTAGTTACGTGGATATGCTTCTAAACATCTTCTTTCAGATGTTCTCGTGTGAGTAGATCAGAGTTCGTTAACTGGTCTATCCCTTCATTCAGTGGTTTTTGTCTAGGTTCCTCCTTTCGCAAAACCTAACTCTAAATTCCAATTGGATACAGTATGATAACCGTGCCATAACTTTGATCAGCCCAGAGTTTGTTTCAGGGTTTGATCAATGAGTTAGCAGTGCCGTGACTTTGATCAACCCAGAGGTTTTTTCAGGAATCAATCTGTGAGTTAGTCATGCTCTGCCTTTTATCAGCCCAGAGGTTGTTTAACAGTTCAAAAATTTGTATTCAAGGTGTTAAAATATAGTATATATGAAGTGTTCATTTTGATTGATTGATTTACTCCTTTCATTCCAGACTTTATGCAAGGCACTTATACTATTAAGAAACAAAGATCTCTTATCACCAACAAGGTATTGTAGATATTGGTAATATTTGAGTTTATTATAAAAAGTGTTACGTTAGCTKTAAGATGTCCAGATTTGATTTTTAATTGTCGTGGTATATATCTTCTTAATTTATTATTTTCCCCTATTATTTTTAGTCTTTTAGAGCTGTTTTTCAAGTTATTCAGATGCACAGATAAGCTATTACGACAAGTCCTGTATAACCATATTGTAACAGATATCAAAAACATCAATGCAAAACACAAGAACAATAAAGTGAACTTGGTAATTAATAACTGTTTAAATTACGATTATCCAGCCAAATTGAATAGAATATACTGTATATTTGTGATCCACTTTCATCACATCTACAACCACTACCACAATCATTATAGTCATCATCATCATCAACAACAGTGACAAGAACTGCCACTGTTATACAGTATCGTCATCATCACCATCATCATTGCYRTCATCATCATAATTTGTAATTTTTCAAAAACGTTTCCACCAACCCATCCTAACATAACTCGTTTTTCACAGACATTACAGAATTTCATGTACACCATGCTGAAGGACAGCAATGCCGTGGCTGCCAAGAAGTCCTTAGATGTAATAATAGAACTGTACAGAAAGAATATCTGGAATGATTCCAAGACAGTTAACGTAATCACTACTGCTTGCTTTTCTCCTGTTSCTAAGGTAAGAGTTCTAGTCTCTTGTTTTCAGATCCGTTACTTGAGTAAAAATTCTTACGTAGAAAGGTAACCAGATCCTGTTGCCATGAAATAATCTAGTTAATCTTTGACTTGACAACACAATATTATCATGTTCTGTTGCTATGTAAAGAAATGCATTTCTGTGACCTTCATGTAAGTACATGTATGATCAGCATTTCCTCAAATCTCAGTAACTACTTGACATACACAAATTCTGAATACAGCCTGTAACTTGCACCRGATTATACTAAACATATAAATGAAAATTTTAAGACATGTATATATGGTAAATTTCTTCAACAGATTCTTGTTGCCGCTCTTAAATTCTTCTTGGGAAGTGATGAAAATGATCCTAAAGATGACAGTGATAGCGACAGTGAAGTAAGTCCTCRTTTTGCAGTGGAAATTATTGAAGTTTCTCATAACAAACGCCTAAATTCCTTGGGTATATGGGTACAGTGTACATAAATTGGTTAATATGACCAACAAGCTAAGCTTACACTATGAGGCCTGTTAATGTTCTCTATAATTTGCCAAAATACTTTTTTTTTTTTCCACAGCCTGAAAGACCCACTGCTAAACAACTACTCCTCTCTTCTGGTGTAAACAAGAAAAACTCCAAGAAAAAAAAGAAACTAGAAAAGGCTCTTTCAGTTCTGAGGGTAAGCAAATCAGGCCCATCACTGGGGCTTTGGAAAGGGGCTTTGTATTTGGAGTAACGTTGAAAAGAGGTAGGGAAAGAAGAGATTTGTTTACACCTTCAAACCACCCCTGATGACAGACAAACAAGAACGTGACAGCCTAGTGTCCTATTGTCAGGCACAACTTTTAATGAAGCTCCAGTTTTGTGTTGTAAAATGGCTATTATTAAGTGTATCATTGTGTTACATGATAATTTTTTTACTTTAGAAACACAAGAAGAAGCATAAAGTGACAACTGTAAACTTCTCAGCCTTGCATCTCATCAATGATCCTCAAGGTATGTTTAGTAGCATTACTATTAGTTAAGTAAATAACCTAATAATAGAGCATCTTCACATGACGTCACAGCRGCCATTATGGGGTACCAAAAYAATACATTTTCTATCCTCCGGGAATTGAACTATATTTTTATGCAAATACTGTGCAGAAGTTTCTTTTGTTTGTGGCTGCCTTCTCATGTGTGTGAAAACACTCTATTTGTTAATTATTAATTATTATAAAGTGCACCCAACCCCTGATACAACACTTGCATTGAATTCTTTATACATGAAGTGAATAGTTGAATGGTGAAATATTTCTTCATTTCTTCAAGTTTTTTAGTGATGAAGTTTTACTGCCTAGTACGTTTCAATATTGACAAATCACATTATATTTTGCAGGTTTTGCAGAAAGGTTATTCAAACAATTAGAAGCTGCAACTTGTAGGTTTGAAGTACGGTTGATGATGATGAATCTTATCTCTCGGTTAATAGGAATACATCAGGTAATTTGTAAATAATTCTGTTAAAAAATTAGACAGAAGTWTGAACTGTAGAATGATTTCATGATCAGTTAGTTGTAAAAAATGTAAAGTCAAAGAGAAATTTAGACGGACATACAGGTTGGAAAGACAAGACTTGGTTCTCATCTTATTGTAMTTTTCTTTTTAGCTGTTCCTGTTCAATTTTTATCCATTTTTACAGCGTTACTTGCAGCCTCACCAAAGAGGTAAATAATATTTTAAGARCTACTTTTTTTTAGCCATGTACAGACAATTTTTATTAAAACAAAAATATGATTATTAATTATGTGAATTATGTTTCTTCGAGCTGGGGGGAAAAAATCCAAGCTCCATCTTCTGTTTGCTAGTCAGATGGAGCTGGGGGGAAAAAATCCAAGCTCCATCTTCTGTTTGCTAGTCAGATGCTCGCAGAATGTCACGGGATWGTATCCAGCCTGCATCTCRGAATTCTTTTCCAAGAAAAATTAGSTTGAAGAAACGWAATTCACATCTTTAATAATAATCCAAGCAMAAAAACACCTTTAGTTACATAATAAAATAATATTGTTTTTTTCCAGAGGTTACAAAACTGCTGCTRTTCTTCTCACAAGCCTGCCAYGAACTTGTTCCTCCTGAGGTGAATCAGCCATTCTTTTTATGCCTTTTTAGGCTGCATTCATAATGTATGGCAGAGGGGGGGGGAGGGGGTAGGTGAAATCTTTAAAGGACAAAAAAATCCTTAGAAGACCCCCAGGCAATCTCTCGTAGCTTCTTCTAAAAATTTTGCATCCCCCCAATTCTCTGAAAATTTTTTTCAAACCATCCCATTTTACTGGTGAAAATTTTTCCGACCCCCCTCAATTTCACCTGACCTCCCCCCCCTGCCATACATTATGAATGCAGCCTAAGTGTTTTGTAACAAACAAACTAAAAGAATATATATACAATGTTATTTTTAAGGTTGTTGAATCTGGGGTCAAAACAATTGCAAATAATTTTGTGTCAGAAAGAAATTCCAGYGAAGTTATGGCTGTAGGGTATGTACTGTTGTCAAACCTCTAARTGAAAATTCATATGATATTATTTCATTTTACGGGATTTTTGGAATTCCGTATATTCCAAGGGACTGTGGAGAGGAAGAGGCCTTTGGGTTATATCCTCTAAATTTCAGCACTTCCCTCACTTTTAGGCTTACGCACACATGCTGGTATCAGTATTCTAAATTTTCAAATCTAAGCCCTCCCCATCCTTAAGGGTGCTAAACAGTCCTTGTATTTAATACTTCTAGGTTGAATGCTATTCGTGAGGTTTGTACAAGATGTCCGTTGGCCATGACAGACACCCTTCTACAAGACTTGGCACAGTACAAGAAATCAAAAGACAAAGGTATGACATTATCGTTGTTGTCGTTGGATTATTGTTGAAAGCATCATCAATAGCAWAGTGATTATTTATCATATATTTGCAGGTGTAATGATGGCATCTAAATCAATCATCCAGTTATTCAGRACCCTTAATCCAGACCTATTGCACAAGAAAGACAGGGTTAGTAATAAATAATAATAATAATAATCATTAATAATTATCAAGTAATTCTTCATTTTCATGTCTGTTCATCTCTGCCATGTTGGTAGGTATTTTTAAACGAGAATATTTTTCATTAGCTTCCTTTCTTAATAAAACCAACATGGCTGCCCAGGGTTAGCCTGCAGAGCAGGGCCCAGTTGTTCAAAGCCCGATTAGTGCTAATCCTGGGTTAACTCTTAATAAGACCTATAGAGTTAATCCTGGATTAGCGCTAATCCAGCTTTGAACAACCCGGCCCAGGCGTTCTTGTGGGTTTGAGGAAGAATCTAGGTTTTTTTGTTCCTGTTTCAACTACATRCCCRCGAGAAAAATGGGACCTAGMAAAAAAGTGACCTGGGTTTGTCCTTTGTCTTTCTTAGGAGTGCTTGTGCTCAAATTCAACCTCTCTCATCTCCTGCAAGTTTTTTATTAATGATTAATGATAATGATTTATGAATTTATATAGYGCCTTTTCTATATGAATATAATCAAAGGCACTTTACATTGAGAAGTGAATGACAGATTGCTTTTATGCAATTTACAAGCATGAGAGATGGTTAGTATGAAGTGTAGGCACTGAGTGTGGTCACTGCCAGGGTTTCTTTACGTCCTCAGTGGTTCTTTTACGTCCCTCCGATGTCGGTTGGTTAGTGATGATGAGTGTGGAGAGACGGGACCGCCATTTAAAGTGGTCATCCGAGCCACTTGAAAGTCTAACCATTTGCAGATGTAATTACAAAGGCAGCACTTCATCCTCAGTTATTTTAAGACCCTGAGTGTTGGTCCGGCCGGGACTTGAACCACGACCTCCCGCACGAAAGTCCGATGCTCAACCAACTGAGCCAACCAGTTGGCGGTTATTCAAGCAAAGCGAGAGTAATTTTGTGCAGCGAGCCAGCAGCCTTTGCGAAAGTCTACAATTTTGTGTGCATGTCTTGTAAGGAATTATATAAACAGATTAACCAACACATTATTTTTCAATTATTATTTTATATTTAGCTAGTGTACAAATGATTACCTATGCTATTGATACATATACAGGGAAAACCCACAGAGAGTACGACAGAGGTAAAGACCTTACAGTATGGYGCAGTGGATAGCAAGGATTATGTCCCAGGAGCAGAGGTAAGGATAAAAATGATACATTTAATCTGCATTAAGTCAGCCATGCCCTGACTCAGACCAGCTTGTTGTTGTTTAAGGGTTCAATAATTATTGTCTTAAAAATGCTATGACATGTCGTATTCCAGATTCTTGATGAAGAACCAAATAATAACACCAATGATGACAACCAAGACAATGGTAAAACATTCATTTTGTATATCATCCCTCTTCCTTTCAATCCCACTTTACGATTTGCTGGGTAATTTTTTCTGAATTTCTTTGTTCATCCGTCCATCCATTCTTTCTTCCTTCCTTCCTTCC